>CAUYQV010178525.1:0-36111 GCA_963574575.1 Galagoides demidoff
GCCTGTGGTCCCAGCTACTTGGGAGGCGGAGGCAGGAGACTCGCTTGAGCCCAGGAGTTGGAGGTTGCTATGAGCTGTGATGCCATGGCACTCTACCCAGGGGGATAGCTTGAGGCTCTGTCTCAAAAAAAAAAAAAACTATACAAAGACTTGCTCAGTTCTGGTCATGGTACTTTGGCTTTTTAGCTTATCCACAGTTATTAGGGAAATCTGGAAGAAAATTCATTTATACAGTCCAAGCAAATGAAACTGGCTGGAGATAGAGAGGCCACATAATTCTTCCAGATGGGAACTGTGTCTTCTCAGGAGGGAAGTCTGGGGGAGAAGCTACAGGAAGACCAAGAAGCTGCCGGCAGAAGGACCGAACAGACAACTGAAGGCACCTTACAAATGGGTCTCAAGTCCCCACAGCGCTCCGGACGCTGGGTCCTGGTCTGGGCGGCCTCTGCCCTCCCCACTGCTGGGGACCACTGCGTCCCTTCTCTCCACCCCGGGACGTTGCTGCCCTCGGGGCCCCTCTCCTCTGAGCACAGCCAGCTGAAGATGTTAAGGGCCTCTGCAGACTCCAGGCTTCCTTTCCAATTAGTGATCATTTCTGATTATCTGATTGTTGTATGGTCACACTTCTCACAGCATGAAGGCTGTGTTCTCTGCTGCCCTGAGCACCAGGATCTCCTTCTCCTCACTTAACACTGCCATCACCGTTGTTCCCAGTAGGGTACTGGGCAGCTAGCCGCGCCTCTGGCTAGAATTGCCCCCAGAGAAGAGTATTCCCGGCAGGCGACAGATGACTTTGTGTTGGCTGTGAGGCAGAAGCTTTGTGCACCTGTAAGAGGGCTGACAAGCTGTATGTGCCACTGAGCTCTGTCCTCTTTATTCCCAGCCAGGTCACCGCCCCATGGGTGACTTGTCATCTGAAAGACAGGCAGAGGTTGTTTAGGACAAAGTCTCGCTGGGATGCTGTAAGTGAGCCTGTCTCCGTATCGAGAGATGTTGGCTCTTCCAAAATTTCAGATTTGAGAAGAATGAAATAAATAAGAGGAAGACACAGGGGACCAAGGAGGGGAGGACAAAGGAGGCCAGGGGTGAAAAGAGCGCTTGGCAGAGAGACATGCACAGAACAGCTGGTTGGAGGCTCACAAACAAGAAACAACTACAAACGGGGACTGAGAGTGAAAGAAAGTTGTGGTCCACGGAGCAGAAAAACAAGTGAGGGTGAGGGATAGACTGAAGTGAAAGGTGGTGGTGCCATCGGGGAGGACGGACGCGTGTTGGCATGGCTGTTTTTACAAAAATCCTTTTTTCCTAGTCCATTTTAAGAATGATTTTTTGCCTAGTAACAAGTAAAATTTTTTGCTAGTTTTTTTGATATATTACAAATACAGTGAAGCATCATGGTTGCAGTCTAATGAAACATATTTGTTAAGTGATAGTCTCATGCTGTGCCTTTCACGGTCCTTTTTCCCATAGAAACTAGGACATTAGACGCGAAAGGGGGCTGGAGAATGATCTCTTGATCATTTCAGAGAGTCTTGATCATTCCCAGTCTGGAAACGCGCCCTGCCCATGTGTAGCTGGTGAGGTGAGAAGGCCAGGCCCCCATCTGGCTGGCACTGGAGCACTGAGATGCTCACCTTTGCCCTCGGGCCTCCTGATTTGCAAACTTATTCCTGTCCCTCTACTTAGCAAATCGATCACTTCTGTGGCTCATTCTTATGAATTTAAGTTGGTACTTAAAAATTATTAAATAATATTTTAACCAAAATTAGCATTAAAAACAATAACTAAATAAGAAACATTATGACATGTTATAGCATAATAGCTGCTATTCATGGTGCTGGGCATTGTGCTCAGTGCTTCGTTATACTCTGCTGCCTCGCTTAATCTTTAGGTAGTAACAGTATAACAGGTTAAGGATCCAAGGATTGGCAGCTGCTATTCACAGAAGACTTACCATGTGCCAGATATCGTTCTGTTAAGAGTTGTGCATCCCCTCAAATTCATACGTTGAATTCCTCACTCCCAGTACATCAGATTGTGACTTTATTTGGAGATAAATTTGTTATTAGTGTTAAGTTCTAATCCAATGTGACTTGTGTCCTTATAAAAGAGAAAATTGAACACAGGGACAAACACAGGTAGAGTGAAGATGATATGAAGACCGAGAGGAAGTGGCATCTCCAAGGCAGGGAGAGATGCCTGGAGCAGACCCCTTACTCACAGCCCTCAGAGGACACCAGCCCTGCTGACATCTGGATCTCGGGCTTCTGGCCTCCAGAATTTTTAGACAATACATTTCTGTTGTTCATGCCACCCAGTCTGTGATACTGTGTTATGGCAGCTCCAGCAAATGCATATACCTAATCCTAACCATCAAAACTGTGAGATACAGAGTGAGATATGGACAATGGTAAAACAAACAAAAAACATTAAATATCATCAGAAGGAAGCAATCAGCTTATCCTAGGGTGGGCAACATTCCCAAGACAACAACTTTTTTTAAAAGGGAGAAGTGGCCAGTGCAGGGCTGGTGAGGTGGCTCACCCCTGTAATCCTAGCACTCTGGGAGGCTGAGGCAGATGGATTGCTTGAGCTCAAGAGTTCAGGACCAGCCTGAGCAAGGGTGAGATTTTGACTCTACTAAATATAGAAAAAAGCTAGCCAGGCATTGTGGCAGGTGCCTATAGTCCCAACTATTTTGGAGGTTGACGCAAGAGAATCCCTTGAGCCCAAGAATTTGAGGATTGCTGTGAGCTATGACACCTTGGTACTCTACCAAGGGCTACAAAGTGAGACTCTGTCTCAAGACAAAAAATAAACCCACTAAATAAATAACAATAAAAGAGAGAGGTAACTGTTAAAGAATAAAAGCGACTGAAAGTCCCATAAGAGACCACATCCAACATCTGGACCTTCTTTGTGTTCCAATGTGACCAAACCAACTGTAAAAATACATCTTTGAGACAATCAGAGGAATTGGCTTTAGAACAGATAGCAGACATTAAAGAATTATTGTTAATTTTGCTAAGTGTGGCAATGGCATGGTGGTCATGTTAAAAATGCATATCATGATTATCAGGGATAGGGGAAATGGCATGATCCTGGGATTTGTTTTAAAGGAATCCAGAAAAAAAATGTCTGCAACCAGGTAATATAGGTCTGACAATTAAGTCTGCAAACTCCTCTTAGACAAAGTGCTACATATCTCATTGACAAATATCACTATGGCCACCTTCAAAGTTCTCTCCTTGGGAAGCTGTGCACCAACCCTAGAGCCTGGTCCACCCTTCAGAGCAATTCTGGAAGTCTTCTTCTGGAATAATCATCAGAGCTGTCACCGTACAGCACACACAAAACACACGACAACAATAATGAACACCACTCAGCAAGACACCACCACATGTTGGCATGAACACAGCTGTGAGATGCTGATGTGCCGTGGTTGTGAAACCTCGCTGAGTTGTGAGGCAACCTGGAAGTGCACTCTCCTATATTCTCTCTACTTCAAAAAATATGTTTGAACACTGGAACCCAGAGCAGGGAATGCCCTGGGAGGTGGGGAATGGAGAGATATTGGTGAAAGGTTACAAACCTTTAGTTCTAAGATGAATAAGTTCTGGGGGTGTAATGCACAGCTGGTGAATTTGATTATGGTCATCATTACACAATGTATACATTAACCATGTCGCATACTTGGAAAAATACAATCTTTGTCAATTAAATATTTCATAAAATAATACACTAATAAAAAGTTTTAAAATGTGCATAAGAAGAAGGAAAAAAACTAAAGGATTCTGGGGCAGTGCCTGTGGCTCAGTGGGTAGGGTGCCAGCCCCAAATACCGAGGGTGGCAGGTTCAAACTTGGCCTTGGACAAACTGCAACAACAACAACAAAATAGCTCGACGTTCTGGTGGGTACCTGTGGTCCCAGCTACTTGGGAGGCTGAGGCAAGAGAATCGCCTAAGCCCAGGAATTGGAGGTTGTTTTGAGCTGTGACCATGGCACTCAACTGAGGGCAATAAAGTGAGACTCTGTCTCTACAAAAAAAAAAAACAAAAACAAACAAACAAAAAAACCCCAAAACTAAAGGATTCTGTTCTTGCTATTGTACATATGTGAAAACTAAGGCTCAGAGAGGTTTGGTAAGTACCTTGGAAGAGCTGAGCTGTGACTGGTCATTCTGGCTTTGGACTTTTTTTTTTTTTTGAGACAGAGTCTTCCTTTGTCACCGTCAATAGAATGCTGTGGCGTCACAGCTCACAGCAACCTCAAACTCTTGGGCTTAAGCGATTCTCTTGCCTTAGCCTCTCAAGTAGCTGGGACTACAGGCACGTGCCACAATGCCTGGCTTTGTTGTTGTAGTTGTTATTGTTTAACAGGCCCAGGCTGGGCTTGAATCTGCCAGCCCTGGTGTATGTCTGCTGAGCCAATATTAATATTTCATGGCAAAGTGATGGCACATTCCTATCCTCTGACATATGCAGAGGCTGCATCAGCCCTGTATCAGAAGTGGAAGCAGAATCTTAGGAGGTCAGTAGTGTTCCCATAGAGTGCTGAAAAGAGACTGGATGTGGTGGCTCACCCTATAATCCTAGCACTCTGGAGGCTGAGGTGGGTGGATTGCTAAAGCTGAGGAGTTTGAGACCAGCCTATGCAAGAGGGAAACCCCGTTTCTAGATAAAAAAAAATAGCCGGGTGTTGGGTGGGCATCTATAGTCCCAGCTACTTAGGAGGCTGAGGCAAGAGAATCGCTTGAGCCCAAGAGTTTGCGGTTGCTGTGAGATAGGCCACCATGACACTCTAGCATGGGGCAATGGAGTAAGACTCTGTCCAAAAAAACAAAACATAATGCTGAAAGTCGGGGCAGAAGCAGGTTTCTCAACTTCTGGTCAACAGCCAACGCTAGATCCTGGACCCCAAGTGTGTCACATTTAAGAGGAAGGATTTAGAGACAGGACGTGTGCAGAGGTCAGCTCACATGGCTCTGCAGGACTCAGAGGTCTCCTGAATGAAATGGACAGCATGGCCCTGTCGTCTGCTGTGCCACCGCCCAGGGCACCTGGCTGTGCAGGTGGCAGATGCAGATGGCCATGAGGCTGGTCAACTGCGAGAATGCTGCAGCAGTGCCACTTGCCTTTTCTGTCTTACAAGGATCATTTATCAGTTGGCACAAAGAGGGAAATGTGGCTACAGGGGCCCTCAGAAGCTGCAATTTGGGGAGAAAATGAAGCAGAGGGAGTTTGTTACCATGTCATCAGATTTACACTCATCAGAGTCCCAGATAAGTGCGGGCACAGGAGGTGTCCACTGGGGCTGTTTCTGGGAGGCTCTTGGTGTTCCTGACTTTTCTCTTGGCAGTTGGATTGTGGATGGGACACTTTTAGCCTGAACTTCTCAGAAGCCGCCTGCATTATCCATTAGGGCCTGTCTACCCAGTTCAAGTTCACAGTGATAAATCTCAAAGCCTCTGAGGGTCCTCACAAAGGTGGGTGTGGTGTGCTGATAGCAGGCATGATTAAGTGCTTTCCTGTGTCAAATATAGCTGTAATATACTACAAACAGGCAGTCGGGTTTTATACAAACTGATCTGGCTGCTATCAGCTGCTCTGACATTTTATACTAATACTTAAAATAAATCTAGAAACAGGAAAGAAAGTACAGAATTATTGTTTCAAGCAGCCTGTGAGAGCTTATCTTCAAAGTGGCAGAGGTTCTATTGTATTTAAAGAAACTGCTCACTCCACGGGCATGAAGGTTAGTTGCAGGGACACCAGGCTGTTGGAGCCAGGTTCCCACGTGAGTGCTGAGGGCTGGCCTGGTGGAGGAGCCCTCAGCCCTGGCCAGGGGCTCTGTCTCACTGGCATCTTCTTCTTGCTCACCTGAGGACTTTCCAGAGCACCTGCAGGCACCAAACACACTTAAAATTTCTCCTTAAAGCAGAATTGTCGTGCTTTCCCTGCCGAGGGATGGACTTCAGGTCTGAAAACATTTTCCTTTACAAAATGTTGACCTCCCTGGGTCATATCTTTGCCCATGTATGTCTCTCAGATGAAAACCAAAGGAGGCTTGTGCCATTCTGGATTTTCTTTTTGGAATGACAGACCCAGGGAGAAGGGACCAGGAATCAGAGACCCACCATTTTTAAAGCAAAGGTATGAATCACTTGGCTCTTCCAGTAATTCTCAACGCTGGCAATACATTAGAATCACTTGGGGGGGGGCACTTTTTATTATAAAATACCAATGCACAGGACCTAATGCTAGAGCCCAACTCAATTGCTCTGGAATTTCTGAGGGTGAGGACTGGGGTGCTGGTGTGTTAAGAGCCTCCTAAGTGATTCTGATGGCAGCAGAGTGTAGAACACTGTTCCAACGGCTTGTTAGACAGAAACAGAAGCCAGAAAGTTCCAGGACCTGGCTGGTCAGACCAGTGTGCTTGAGTTCCTGCTCAGCAATCTGCATTGATTGTTTTGTTCTTCCCTGAACTGAAATAAATCTGCGAAGGGACTGAATGCTAAATAGCCCTATTTGCAGTCATGGGCTGGAGTTCTTCCTCATAGCTTCATCTCATAATGCAAACTAGTTTTTTTTTTTTTACAAACATAACCAAAGAATCTTGTTTTTATTTTATTTTTTCATTTCTGGAAACGGCTTTATTTTTTGGCTCTTCCTTCCTCACTTAAAAAACCTTGTATAGATTTGAGTTGTGAAAGACTTTAGAAAGATCGATGCTCACAGTCACTTTGAAAAACTGAACCAATCATCAAAACCAACAGAGACGCCCGAAGCGGAACCTAGTTTCAGTGGGGCGGCCGTGAGCGCCCCTGCTGGTGGTGACCGGAACAGCGAGGAAGCCGCTTTCTCCCCAGCTCTGAGGGCCTCAGTTGTGGTGGATGTTTTCAAAAACATTTTTTTTATCAAGTATACAACACATGCCGTGTGTGCTTAGGGAGATCACACGTCCAGGATTTTCTGGGACAGTCCTATCTAAATACCCTATCTTTATATGCACATCAATAGTAAAAAGGCCCTGGAGACATCCACACTTTGATATTCAAGCGGTTACCCCCAGGGGACACCAACGATGCCATCAAGTGCCCAACCAGCTCTTATTTTCAGTTCTTGGTCCGCAGAAGCAGCTCAGTTCACCCGAGTTTCCAGCACGCGGGCGGGACCAGCACCGAGCTCCGAGGCAGTCGCAGGTCACTGCCTCTTCCCTCTGGTCTGTCCCCGCGGCCACCACTACTGCACAGTGAGGGGCCCCACAGGCTGCTGGTTTTGTCCACTGGCCCTTGCTCACAAATCTTACAAAGTGGCGGGAGAAGCCTGTGAGGCTGCTTTGAAAGTCACGGCGCTCTCCACTCCTCATACCTCGGGTCATGCCCAGCAAGTCTCCCGCTGGGTCACTCCCAGCGCTGTGCACTCCGCGTCTCTGCTGTTTCTGGACAGGACTGGTAAACACCGAGACCTTCCCCTGAGCTGTTACTACAGCCGCCTCCTTGCCTTTCCTACTTCACTCCTGGCGTCTTCCCACTTGTTATCTGCCTACCAGCAGTACCTGGTTGTGTTCCATCCATGATTAAAAAGCAGAAAATCCTCAGAGGCCATGCCGGTTTGATTTCATTAATCTGGGTGCAGTGTGAGAGTGCGGGGTTTTCTAACCTCTCCAGGGAATTTTAATGAGCAGCTAAGTTGGAGAACCTGTCTCAGCCTCCGTGAACTACCTGCTGGTGTCCAAACTCTGCTCTCTTTCAGCCTCCGTGAACTACCTGCTGGTGTCCAAACTCTGCTCTCTTTATCTCCTGGCCTTTGCGCCGGCTGCCCCTTCACCCCATGTCCTTTCTTATCTACTTTTTTTGTCTATCTGTCTACACCTTAGAAGAGGAGGCTATGGGAGTGTTCAGCGTTAGCTGTGCAGACCAAAAGGAGGCTCAAGGGAGATTCTGCACTTAGAGGACGCTAAGTCATTGTCTTGCGAGAATCAAGAGGAAGGGCGGTATGTGCAGAAGTCGGGGGCGAGCCCCTGAGAAATGGGCTTTGTCTTTAATTCTGGCTGGCTGTGCTTCCAGACCATGCACTCTAACACAGAGGGAGATTGGACAGGAGATGCTCTGAGGAGCTTGAACTGCTCTGTCCTCTAGGCATTCTTTGCTAGCATGCTTGCTTCCTGGTGACTCCCACCCTATCAGCTTATCACAGAGTCAGGGCCTCAGCCTCTAGGTCTGATTTGCCTAATTGGGGGTGGGAGAGACAGGGAAGGGTGGTTAAAACATCTCCAGGAATTATACTAATCTCAATGATCCCTTTTTTTTTTTTGAGACAGAGTCTCAAGCTGTCACCCTGGGTAGTGTGCTGTAGCATCACAGCTCACAGGAACCTCAAACGCTTGGGTTTAAGAGATTGTCTAGCCTCAGCTTTGAGAAGGCTAGACACCCCACACAACACCTGGCTATTTTTTTGTTGTAGTTGTCATTGTTTGGCAGGCCCAGGCTGGATTTGAACCTGCCATCTCTGGCATATGTGGCTGGTGCTCTAGCCACTGAGCTACAGGCACAGGCACGGAGCCTCCATGATCAAACTAAAATTGGCCTGGCCTCTCTGTTTAATTTGCATAACAGAGAGCAGTTCAGCAGTTTAGTTAAAGTTGCTTGAAACTGATCATTTCCTTCAACTCTCTGATTTATATTTCCCACTCCCCTCCCCCACACACATCCTAGACATTTTCTTCTTCTGATTCGAGCAAGAATATACAAATTTTATCTTAAAGGACAATAAAAGACATTTATATAAAAACGGCTATGTGCAGTCCCCAGGTGCTCACAGTATGGAATGTGATTCAAGTAGCTGTGGCTTTTTCATAAATAAATAACAATTTTTTAGCATAAGCTCTGGGTTCATCCAACACCCAGCTTTGCTTCTTACGAGCATGTGCCCCTGAATAGCTCCCCAACCTCTCTGTGCCCGCTTTCTCTGTCTCAGAAATGGGTATGGCTACCGCACCTGACTCAAGCCTGGCATGAGATTTAACTGAGTTATTCCTTGTGAAGTACTAACCTGGTGCTTAGTAAACACTCAATGTCAACCTTTTTTGAAAAAATGGTTAGGATTTTGGTTTATTTTTGCCAGAGTCTTCATCTTGATGTTAGTGATGACGCTTTCCTTAAAGAGATTAAACTAAATGGTTCTCATAAATTAAAGATGGCACAAGAAAGGAAGTCCCCCTCTCTAAGTCCTAGTGTCACAGTGGAATCTCTGTGCCTGACCAACACGACCTTCACCACATATATTGTGGACCTAGGAATGACATCAGGATCCCAGGGGCTCTGGGTCACAGAGCTGGCCTAGGGCAGACTGTGATTAGCTCTCCCATGACACCGAGCTTCTAAACTGCATTGGGCTAAACTGCATTGGGCATGGCGTCTGTGCTCGCGCCAGCCCAGGGGCATTTAATCTGTGTCACCTTTGATTGTTTTACAGTGCTTAAAATTAAGTAGATGTCAGAAATGGTTATCATTTCGGAAAAGATAAATTTGTAACAAAAATACAAGAAAACTTTTTCATAAGGGTACTTTGCTGTCCCCCATCTTAACACCCCTGTAGTTAAAGAATGAGAACAATGGGGCGGCACTGTGGCTCAAGGAGTAGGGCAACGGCCTCATATACTGGGGGTGGTGGGTTCAAGCCTGGCCCTAGCTAAAACTGCAAAAAAAAAAAAAAAAAAAAAAAAGAGAAAGAGAAGAAAGAAAAGTACAATGATAGCAATGGTTCTCTGATGTAAGAACAGGGACTGAGGCACCAGAAAGGAAAGTCTCACTCAGTTATTTCAAAAGAATAGACCTGCAAACTCACAGGATTTAATAAAGCAGGTGTTCACGGTACTTAATTCAAAAGAAACACTGGGCTTATTAGCTTTGTAGCATTAGGTATAGTGGATAGGGACATCCCTTTGTGGTTAATTGAAAGGGTAAACGTTGTAATTAAATTAGTGCTAAGCAAGCAGCAGGATTAGAGCTGAAAAAGAGGAATTCACCAAAAGAGGGAATTGGGTAACCAAGAATTTTAGGGTTAGTGCTATGTATACCACAAGTTTTCCTTCTCTTTAACCAGCTCACAGTAGGAAATGCTGGGTGATGATCTTGCATGTACCTGCACTGGGTTCCATGCTGACCTCTGGGTTTTGAACACAATGTCAGACCAGGGTGAGATTTTTTTTCTTTTTTCTTTCTTTCTTTTTTTTTAGACACAAGATCTCTAACACCCAGGTGGGAATGCAGTGACATGATTATAGCTCACTGTAAGTCTGAACTCCTGGACTCAGGTGATTATCCTGCTTCAGCCTCCTGAGCAGGTTGGACCACAAGTATGCATCATACCTGGCTAATTTGTTTGTTTTTATTTTTGTAGAGATGAGATCTTCTCCAGACTGGTCTTGAAGGACTGGGCTCAAGGGATCCTCCCACTTGGGCCTCCCAAAGTGCTGGGATTAAAGGGGTGAGCTGGTAATCCCTGGGGTGAGCGGCCCAGGGTAGGTTTTAATGCCACTTGCCTTTAATCAGATCATCATACTTGCAGCCTTCTAGCGTGTCTTTGGGTGTAGCAACCCTGTGTAACCCAGACCTCACACTGAAGAAACCAGACCACTTCTCAGGCTGAATTCACCAAATGCCTATGAGGTTGCATCAGCTCTACAGGTAGAGGGAGGGGCCCAGGGAAGGCGATGACTTTGATCAGAGATTGACATTAATTAGATAGCCTCTAACACTGGGGGCCACCTGTCTGGGTTTAGGGGATTGCTTTGCTGTGACCGCCCCTGTGGAGCTGTGACAATACTTCCTAAAGCTTAAACCTGCCACCTTAAACTGGACAGAACCTGCATAGATAACCTTTGGGAAGATCCTTATCCAGCTCTCTCAGTACCTGTAAGAAGTCGCTATAAGATTAGAAATTACATCTGATAAAGTGACTGCCAAGGCATTGTTTGAAGAGAGGGCTTTATCAGCCCTATTGTGTGAAGGTTAGTGAAGACCAGATCTCTGGCCATGGTCTCTCACCTCACCTCCCACGGAATGAAACCTGATTAGAAGGATAACTCAATAGTCCTTAGAGTTCCAACACTTAATTTACAGTTTATTCTATGTGGTATATGCTAACTTGAAACCCACTTGAATCTGAGTCTGGTTAGCGCGATTTCCACCTGCCGGGCTCCTGCGGGTTTGCGCACCGGCTGGCGGCTGCGCTCTAGTGCCCCCTCTGTGGTCTTGCGCCGGAGCCTGTGCCTTGGAGGGCGCTGACTTCAAAGTGTTGAAATTTTGCTTCTCTGACTCTCTCCCCCGCTGCACTGACAGGCCCTAACTTACTTCATATTCCCAGAGCCTTGCAGACTTTGTCTTCTGAGAATCATCCTCACGTGCTTCCTGACCTGAACTAAGGGGCTGGGGCTTCCCGCTGGTGACTGTTGTTCGGGCAGGTGAGAGTTGAGCAGATCCTAGGAATCTGGGCGACCCCAGGAGGATGGGGTGGAAGGAGAGAGGCGGGTGGGGAAGAGCAGAAGAGAAGATCCCTGGAGTGGAAGGATGAACTCTGTGAACTCTGAACGGAAAGGAGCATCTAAGCCAAATTTATTTCACAAATGAGGAAACAGAGCTCGAACAAGGGCGGACCAGAAGATTGTAACTTACTATTTTTCTACCATGTCTGGAGGAAGGTTCCTCGTGACATTCAGTCGTGAATACCACCTAAGTGCCCGCCCAACCAAGGAAGAGAACGCAGTGCCCAGAGAGGACGCACACACTTCTATCCACTTAAAACCAGACAGAAAAGAGGACAATACTTTAACGAATCAAAGGATCCTGTATAGACCCAAAGAATTGGGACCCAAGGAGTCTTACAAGTACATAACATAATTGGAGACATAAAAAGTAGACATTAAGTAAAGAAGATCGCAACTTAGAAATGCCGCATTTGTCATGTTCATTCCAAATTAGGTTTGCTCAGTGATCCTAAGAGGAGAAACGTTACCGGTTCACTTCCCCGCCAGGGCCCCCACGCCTAGCCCACTGCCACCTTTTAGCAGGAGCTCCAACTTAACAGGCTCCCTTCTGGACTCTCAGCAAGCTGTCAGCTTGTCCCTGGCATCACCACACTCATCGAGGAAAAGAAGAAATGCAACTTTTGCAATGTAGAAAGCGGCAGTGGGTGTGAAGATGGGGGCAGTTTGGAAGAGGTGCATCTGGTCCAGCTGGCCCCTGTGACAGGCCTGTGTCGTGGGTGCCAGCTCCAGTATCATCCTTCTGTAAATATTTGTTAATAGACATTAAAGGCAGGTAACTTACTTTCATAAAGCATTTTCACGGTATTAGGTCTCTTTGTTCCTCAACACTATCTCAATGAAGTGCTTGCTTGGACAGCACATATACTAAAAAATTAAAACAATACAGAAGAGATATATTAGCATGGCCCTGGCCCCAGGATGGCATGCAAATTCGTGAAGTGTTCCATATTTTCAGAAGCAAGTATCCAGTATACTCAATAATAACATAAAGCCAGTAGATGACCTAATACACACCCACATAAGAGAAAAACTCAAATCAATTCCAGGTGGGGAGAGGGGGAGGAAAGACGGGGTGGGTGTGCTCCCACCTAATGAGCACAATGTTAGGGTGTATGGCACAGCTCTTGGAGGTGGGAGGTAAAAATAAAAGGGACTCTAATTAACAAATACACACATTGTAACCTATTTATACCTTCAAATTAACCTGAAATAAGAAAATAAGTAAATTAAAAAAACCAATATCCCAGTGAGAAAAATAGAACAATCATTGCCTCTATTTCACAGACGGAGGAAGAGAAACCACAGAGAGGGGGAGCGGCCGGCGGGGTCCCCGAGAGAGGTGTGTTTTGAGGCCGGGATGCTCTTCTTCCCACCACACTTCCCACTCCCCGGCTCTCCATCCAGACATCTTTCATCTTTAGTGAGGTCATTCTGAGAGACCCGAGACTGGGTGAGCCTCTTCCTCCAGCGTGCTCCCCAATCTGGCAGGCATTCTTGTCTTGGAGGATTAGGACCAAGATAGTCTGTATCAGCATCCTCTGACCCAAATAAGAAGGAAAAGGCACAGATCACAGAACACATTGGCCACCACAACATTTTTCCTCCTTGAAGACATCTGGGTTTTCATTTCCTGCTGCTCTGTACAAAACAAGCAGCAGAGTGAGGCCTCCTGGGTTGAATCATAGCCTGCTCCATCTAGGAGATGAGGTACGACATAGGATGATTTCCATGCTATTTTCCCTCATCCGGCTGCTTGGTTATCCAGTCCGGTACAGGCAGTGGTGAGACAGAGATGGCACGTGACCGAGAGATCTGTGTGCAGCGAGATTGCTCAGTAGTCATGTGGTTGTGTTGTTGTTGGTTTGTCCAGGAGTTTTAAAATCCGCTTAGTGATCAATGCCCATTCCGGGCTTGTTTAAAGCAAAGCAGTCTCTTGCTATTGAAGTTGGCCTTTAAGTTTTCTTTAAAATGAAAATATCAAACCATCCATTGATTTGTATAAAAGCCTCAGCACCATCTTCCGCCTGTGTGGTGTTTCCTTAGAGAGCCAAAGGCAGCTTGGCAGGTCAGCAGGAGGCTCTGGGTTGGCAATTCCAGAGAGAGTTTTATCCTGAGTCATATCTCCTGAAATAGGTCCGATAGTCTTTATATTCAATAAAACATCAGAGCGAGGATGAGAGATTTCTAGTGTCCCCAATCCAGATCAAGGCGTCTATAAAGCATCCTCACTTCCATCGTCAGCAGGGTGGCAGCCCAGGCAGGAAGAGCAGAACCAGTCTCAGGGAGACAGTCTCCGAGGCTGGAAATAGGGAGAGAGATCTGCAAAGCAGATTTAACCAAGTCTTCCTTGCATCTGCCACATGGGGCATTGTGAGGCCTGCCCTCCCTGAAACAATAGCTCTCATGAAACAATAGTCGATAGGACATTATACCCCTTTAGAGAGGCTTTGCATCCTAGCTCGGGGCACTCTGAGCTCCCTTTCCATTTGTGCTGGCTGCACACAATGTGTGTGTTACGGGATTATTTGGTCTAAGGCTTTTCCTGTTTTCCCTCCCCTATCACTTAATTTCTGCTCTACCCTTTCTGCAAGGGTGGTTTTTACATTGAAATGTTGGGGGATTTGTTACTGGATCCACGACTGAAATCTGTAGCACTGCTTTTCCCAGAAGTTTTAAAATGAGATGAGCTGCATTGCACGGTGTATTTCAAGGGCAGGTCATTGTGGTCCCAGTTTCTCCAACTGTTCACCAGCCCTGAGGTGCTGGTTGTATTGAAGGAAGAACCTACTATTTACTAACAAAGGGCCATGCTCATTTTTCTAGGAGAATGCACATTGATGCTTTCATAATTTTTCCAAAGAATATAACTTACTAAGGGAAAAAATGAACAAGAAAAAAGCTTATTGTAGCATAAACCTGCATATAATATTAGTATCTAATGTTGTACAATTTTTACGAGGTGGTCTATTCTGGAGTTCTTTTATATGATCAGTTGAGAACTGTATTGGTAAGTAAACAATGTCACACAGAAAAGTAGAATATAAACCATTTATTCTTTGACAGAAACTGAAAAGTATGTTTGGATGTGGACAAGAACTACAAGGTAATAACTAAAAATAAAAATAGTTGTAATAGGCACAGTACCCATAGCACAGTGGTTACGGCGCCAGCCACATACTCTGAGGGTGGTGGGTTTGGACTCAGCCTGTGCCAGTTAAACGACAATAACAACTGCAACAAAAAATAGCTGGGCATTGTGGCAGGCACTGTAGTCCCAGCTACTTGGGAGACTGATGCAAGAGAATTGCTTAAGCCCAAGAGTTGGAGGTTGCTGTGAGCTGTGATGCCACAGCACTCTACCGAGGGCAACAGTGAGACTCTGTCTCAAAATAAATAAATAAATAAAAAGTTGTAATAAGAAGGAGAGTATGGCTTTTAAAAATGTTTATTTTTAACATTTTAAATGATTTTATCAAGAAAAACCTTGTGCTGATAGAGGGAGGATCTTGCAGAAGGGACCTAAGCGCAGTCGAGTGCACAGACTTCCTGCTGTACTGCAAGTGATTGTGGCATATTCTCAACCATGGCCAGAACTGTGGGCGACACCTGGACTTTGAAATAGTCACAGGGACTCCTGAAATGTGAGAGGCCCAGCAACTGGGATACCCTTTCTTCTTTCTGTGAAGTTATTATACAGGGAAAAGGAGAAAATTAACAGGAGTCACTTCATTCCAGGTAGTCATGCCTTACCAGCATGGTTTTGTATCCAATGTGTATTAGATATTCATTTTCGGGAATGGGCAGCTGGGATTCAGGTGTCAATTAGAATGCTCTGGGTCACTCAGTGAGCAGATAGAATCTGAGTTTGAGCCCAGGTGTAGGATCCAAGCATCTTGTTTTTCTCATTACACCACTGTGCAGCCTACTGTGTGTTTGCTAAGGCCCAATTCCTATTTCCAAAACAACATAACTTGGCGAGACCAGAGAGGAGTTTTTACCAGTGTGTCCCCCAGCCACTAGGACAGTGCCCACCTGAGTAATAATAGCTGGGGGTGCTCACTCTTCTGAGCACTTTACACGGATATTCTCATTCTGTGTTCACAGTTTGGCTCTCCAAATTTGGAGGGAAGACTGGGAGCAGAGGAATTGGCAACTGTGCTGGGTTATACAGCGTGTCAATGGCAGAGCCCAGAGTTTTTGAATGTGTGGCTTGAGAAGACTTAGGTGATAAAAGATTCCTGAAAAACATGGTTTCCACATTTCTTAGATCTAAGGTAAGTCAGAGGAGATAAGTGTAATTGAGAAATATATATTAAAAAAAAAAAAGAATAAAAAGACTTCCTTAGTTTCTTTAGCTCTAGCTCATCAGAGAAGGTGTTAATAGGTGGCTGGTCCCAGGGAAATGCCTGGAGCTTATCTGCGAGATGAGCTAATTGAGCCTTTCCTGAGATTTCAGTGTCCCCTCCCCAGCACAGTGAGTACTGGCAATGCAAAGCTAACCCTGCCCCAACTGTTCCTGAGAAAATGAATTCCCCTGCCACTACCCTTCAGGAGCTCTTACCCTTTTAGTACAAAATGCTTTGTTTTACTTTTAAATGAAAAAAAAAAAAAGAAGAAAGGAAAAGAACCAAGTGTATGGTAGCGGCCTTCAAGCCTTTGCCTATGACCTACAGTTGGACAGGACCCAGCACAAAAGTATGTGCCCACAACCCCCACCCCCCAGCCCCCAAATACAGCTGAAGTCAATGTTTCAGTAGACAACTGTCCTTATCCACTTCAATATGTTTTTTATTTTGTGTTAAAAGAACTCTGATTACAATTCTCTAAATTGACTGCAGGACCCATGGATTGAGAGACTCCAGTTAGGAACCCTAAGTTCAGGTTCCCACAGACAATTTTTGAACACATGTCTCTAGTCCTGCCCTCTCCATTTTCCTATCTATTGGCTAATTGTTAAGTTGGTCAAGACGAGTTCAACTCTGGAGATGTTCTGCTGTAACTTGTATCTTTGCGACCGAGTCTGAGTTCTTCACCGGGTTGGGTGAGACCCCCCTTCAGTTGCAGAGTCGATGGCTCCTCTTTTCTCTCCATCACCTTTGAGCTTGTTGAAGATAAGGGGCAAGGATCCTGATGGAACTCACAGCTGTTCAAAGACATAAATCCTGTGTTCAGGGAAATGGGAAAACAAAGAGACCATGCGACCAGACTTGCTGTGAACTGGGACACTTTCCTGCTGTGACTGGCCCCTTGGAGCTGGGAGCAGGAAGCAGTCATCACACCACGGCTATTCCTCTGTCCCCCAGGGTGTGGTGTCTTTCATTTGCCTTGTCACAAGAGAACACATAATCATGAGGGAAGGATTCCTTCACTGTAGGAGTTCATGAAACATTTATGAAATAATGAGTTGATGTGAGAATTTCCTTAAGGGCACCGGGTCCCAAACCTGTGAATTTCATATGAGAGGGACAGAGTTCAGGGAGAAACCCTCCAAGGTCCTGTCTTGGTAGAACCAGGGTTTTTTCCACTGCCTGTGCTGCCTATATTCCCTGGGTTCTCTATTTCTCCTGCTCCTACACATTATCCCCATAAAAGCACGGCATTGTCACATAATGGACCCCACTGTATATTTAAAAGATGTGGACATGATAAAAGATATTGTAGATAATTTTGAGAAAGGAAGGAAGAAAAGGTATGCACTTTGGGTCAGAGACACATGTATGAACAGTGTCAGGCCATCTGCAAAATACAGAACCTAAAGGTTTCCCAGCTTCACCTTCCAGGTAGACCAGTCTCCTCTACTTCTCTACCATCACTGGGCAGAGTATCCAGGCCTGTTCAGTATTCAGTACTGATTTTAAAATGAGACCATGGAATGTCCTTTACTGAAATATAGAAATGTATAAGTATCTTAGAAAACTCATTCTTTCATCACACAGCTATGTTTTATGTGTCTATTAAACATCACCAGTCAGCAGGGAAATTCAAATTAGAATCATAACCAGGTATACCTCACACCCATTAAGAATGAAAATACAAAATATTGGCAAGGACGTGGAGCAACTGGATCCCTCATACATTGTTGGTGGGAGTGTAAAATGGTACAGCCACTATGAAAAACCATTTGGTAGTTCTACAAAGTTAAATACACATGTAAAACATAACCCAGCAATTCCAAGAACTGTGTAAAACCCTGCCTGACTCTGTGGGCTTGATGTCCACAAAGAGGCTAGTACAAGAATGAGCACAGCAGTTTCCTTCATCATAGCCTCAGACTAGACACAACTCATGTGGCCATCAACAAGAGAATAAATAAACATGTTGTTGTTAAATCACATAATGGAATACCAGATAGCAACGAAAAGTAATGAGGTGGACCCAGAGCACAGCCTGGGTGAATCTCACAAATATGCTGAGTTAAAGAAGTGCAACCACCGAAAATATATATATATATGGTCCAATTTTATGTATACAAAGGTCAAAGGGATTTAAAAAACTGATTGAAAGGGATGGAAGTCAGAATATTGGCTTCTAGGAGAGAGAGGATTGGTGAAAGGGAAGAGAGAACTTTCTGCATTGATGAGAAACATCCTGTATCTTGGTTGTGCAGTGTGAACCTTTGCAACACTCATCAGACTGTACTGTTAACATCTATGAATTTCATTGTACGTAAAATTTATCTCGACAGAAGTAAATTAGGGCAAGGTACAGTGGCTCATGCCTGTAATCCTAGCACTTTGGGAGGTGGAGGCAAGATCATTTAAGGCCAGGAGTTTGAGAAAAGCCTGGGCAACATAGTGAGTTCCTGTCTCTACAAAGAAAAAAAATTATCTGGGAGTGGTGGTGCCTGTAGTTCCAGCTACTTGGGAGGCTGAGGCTGGAGGATTACCTGAGCCTCAGGAGTTTGAGGCTGCAGTGAGCTACGAAGACACCACTGCATTCTAGCCTGGTTTGATAGAACACAGCCCTGGCTTAAAAAAAAAAAAAAATGGGGCTTTGAGAGTAAGTAGAGGTTTTCAGGTTCAGAAGATGAGAAGAAGCAAAGGAACAAAAATTGACTAATTTTTTTCCTAGTTGTGGTGAGAACTTTTGTGATTTGTAGGATTAAAAAGAAGAGGGAAAAAGAGGGCAAGGAAGTAGGCCAGGACTGGGCCCTGAAGAACCGCTCATACCAGGCTAAGTCACTGGCACTTACTGAGTGGTCAGCAGAAGAGTAAAGTCAGCAGACTAGCTGGACGCTAGTGCAGCAGGGCGAACAGCCTGGAGCAGGAGCTGGCAAGCTCTTTATTTTCTTTCTTTCTTTTTTTCTTAGAGAGTCTCACTCTGTTGAGCTGGGTAGAGTGTTATGGTGTCACAGCTCACAGCAACCTCAAATTCTTGGGTTCAAATGATCTTCATGTTTTAGCCTCCTGACTGGCTGGGACTACAGACACCTGCCACAACGCCCAGCTATTTTTAGAAACAGGGTCTCTGTCTCTGTCTCTGTCTCTCTCTCTCTTGCTCAAGCTGGTCTGGAACTCCTGAGCTCAGGCCATCCACCTGCCTCAACCTCCCAGAGTGCTGGGATTCCAGACGTGAGCCTTTGTGCCCTGCTTGGCTTTTCCTACAAAGATCCACATTGTCACAGTTTAGGCTTTGTGGGTCATGAGGTCTCTCTGTGGCCTACTCAGCTCACCACTGCAGTATGAAAGCAGCTGTCGAAAACACACAGAGGAATGAGAGAGTAGCCATGTGCCACTAAAAATTTATTTGTGAAGACAGACATCTTGATTTCATGGAATTTTTGTGTGTCATAAAATAATTACTCTTCTTTTGACTTTTTTCCACCCTTTGAAAAAATATAAGAACTGTTCTTGGCTTGTGGCTCATACAATTGCTGGTACGTGGGCAGATCAGGCCTGTGGACCTCATCAGCCCTGGGCCTGCTGTGTGGAAGACATTCAAAGGCACAGGCACCCCCGGTCTCTTGATAATCAGGATACTGGCCCAACGGTGCAGAGTGTGGATGCTGGAAAGAGATGGTGTGGATGGAGATGTTTCCTCGGGGGAGCTGATGGAATTGGGGGAGGGCAGCATCTGGAGATAGGAGAATTCTAATTTGGGAGATGGCTGGGGAATAAAAATAGAAGGTTAGCCAAAATAAGAAGGAAAAACAAAAGAAAACAATAATCAGGGAGGTTGAGGGAAGAGAATAAGCTCAGATGCATGTGTACTCAGCTTGCCTCATCTGCAGGCTATTCACCTGGAGGGGCTGAAGGGGGACCGAAAATAAAAATTATTCCGAGATGTGAAACAAAAAGAAAACGGAATCCAGGTTCTGTGTGGGCAACAGCGGCCTTTATTTCCACCCTGGTGAGGGTGAGCCAAGTTCCAGAACGAAGTCAGCCGTAGGTTAAGATGAACAGGGGTTTTAAAGGTCAGAGGGTGGCAGTTTGGCGCGTTCACCTTGCTTAGGTGGGACATCCTTCAGAAGGGTGGGGCTGGTCCATTTGGGCACTGGGCTCTATTGCGACAGGTCATTACATCTGACTCTATCCATAAGTCCATAAGCCAAGGAACACCAGGGATTGCCCCCAAACAACAGAAGCTAGAGATTTTCCTTCAGAGCCTCCAAGGGACCCTGACTTTGGACTTCTAGCCTCCAAAACAGTGAGGGATTGAATTTTGTTTTTTTTTTTTTTTTTGAGACAGAGTTTCACTTATTAACCCTTAGTAGAGTGCTATGGTATCACAGCTCACAGCAACCTCCAACTCTTGGGCTTAGGGGATTCTCCTGCCTCAGCCTCCCAAGCAGCTGGGACTACAGGCACCCACCACAATGCCTGCTATTTTTGTTGCAGTTTGGCCAGGGCCAGGTTTGAACCCACCACCCTCGGTATATGGGGCTGGTACCCTACTCACCAAGCCATGGGCACTGCCCAGAATTTCTGTTGTTTTAAGCCACTCAGTTTGTGATATTTTTAAAATGGCAGTACTAGGGAACTAGGACTATATATACTTCATAGTATGCAAAATTTTATGTCTATAAATTTGAAAATCTAGATGAAATGTGTGATCACCTGGAATAGTCAGATTCTTTTGACTCACAAAAAAGTAAAAAGCTTGGTCCTAGGCAGCGCCTGTGGCTCAAAGGAGTAGGGCACCGGCTCCATATGCTGGAGGTGGCAGGTTCAAACCCAGCCCTGGCCAAAAACTGCAAAAAAAAAAAAAAAAAAAAAAAAAGCTTGAAGTGGTGATCAAATGTCAGCCCCCCAAAAAAGATAGAGCTGGCATGGTTTTATAGACAGAATCCCCCTAATCCAAAAAGAGCACATAACCCTGTGAGTTCTGCATGGAGAACACAGGCAGCTGGAAGACTCTGTCTAAAGGCTACCATGTCCTGCCATGAGAGGAGAAGGCGGGCACACAGACATCAACCGGCAGGGGAATGTCATTTACATACTCAGGTAGTAAATTTCCAAGCAGAATGCTAGTAGACATAAACATGGAACGGGGTAACAGAACTCACGGCACAACCTGAGCGTGTCAGGGCCAGACGGCGTGAAAAAATCTAGCCATGCTGTTGAAGAAGGAAAAACCCCGGTCATTTCAATAGGTTTTGCTAACAAAGCATTTGATGGCTGGGCATGGTGGCTCACACCTGTAATCCCAGTACTCCGGGAGACCAAGGTGGGTGGATTGCTTGAGCTCAGGAGTTCGAGGCTGGCTCTGAGCAAGAACAACACTCTGTCTCTACTAAAAATAGAAAAAGTAGTGAGGTATTATGGCAGGCACCTGTAGTCCTAGCTACTGGGGAGGCTGAGGCAAGAGGATCACTTGAGCCCAAGAGTTTGAGGTTGCTGTGAGCTAGGCTGACGCCAGGGCCTTCTACCCAGGGTAGAGTGGGATTCTGTCTCAAAAAAAAAATGTTTTCTTTTGATAAATTTCAGCGTTCAGTTTGATGGAAACAAACATGCAGATAATAAACAACAAAAACCTTAGTAATTTGGAAATACAGGAAAGCTGTCCTACCCACATAAGAAACATCTACCAAAGAATTATTAAGGAAAAGACAGGAGAGGTAAGTTTTCTCCGCATATTCTAACTGTGCGATTTGTAGAATTAATTAAAAAGTTCTGCCTGGTGTGTGGGCTCTAGACCAACACTACTGCTTTGCTCTCTAATAGCAATTACTGATTAGAAAAATCATTAAAAAGATCCACTGGTAACAGTGACAGACTCACAAAACACCTAAGAATAAAGCCAAAAGGTGTGTAAGGCTTACATGAAGGGTGGATAAGACTTCACTGGGAGAAGAAAAAGAAGATTTAAATACGGGGTGTCCGCAGAGTTCGTGTGCAATTCAGAATAGTCAACTGTATGGAGAGAAATACCATGGCAAGCATTTAAATATAGGAGTGCTATTTATTTAAAATTTATGATAGGCATTAAGTATATGGCAGGTATTAAGGATATTAAATAAATGACAAGCATTTAAACATATGGAGAGAAATACCACGAAACATGAAAGCCAAGCTTCCACTGCCCTCAACATATCTTTTTATGAGGAAAAGAAGACAGCATATTTGAAATTAGACCTTTTCTGGAAACAGCAGTAGTTAGCATTTATTAAATACCTACCATGTACCCAATGCTCTACAACTTTATTTCAGTTAAACTCTCATGCACCTCCATTTTCTCATGTGTAATACGGGGATAATAAGCTCATCGTGAAGAACTGTGGGAGGTGAAAGGACAAACACATCAAACAACTACTCTTTATAAGCAGGGCCTGTAACATAGTAAAAGCCCAAGAAAACTACAGGGAAAAAAGTGGCATTTTACAAATATGCTATTTAATTCTAACAGTACCATTAACCTTGCCAAGGAGGAATTTTTATAGATGTGTCCATTGAATCAGTCATGGAGCTCCTGTCTGAAGACAGTTCATCTGATTTTTCAGGTTGATTGCTTTCCTTCGTGTTACACAGCCACTCAGGGTGTGTGCTGAGACAGCCCCAGGGAGGTGGAGCCACGAGGGAGGTCAGGGCTTATGGAAGGGAGAAAAGATTCTGTCTGGTTCTAAACTTGGCAGCACCATGATGAGCAGAACTCCCAGTTCCAGCCGCTGACTTTTCCTTGGGCCATAGAGGCCGCTGATAATCACAAAGGTAATTGAATTATCCTGCAGATTCAGTCAGTCCTTTACATGGCTGATGAAAAAGAAAAAAAAAATAGCACTTTATCCCCCACCCTGGCCCCCACGGAACCAGCAGTTCTTTAGCCTAAATTGATCCAATTCTTCCCTGAAGTCTTTTCCTCCAGAGTTGCACCCACTGCTGGGGAAGTGCTGGGTGAAGACCAGCTGGGGTCAAAGACCAGTTTCTGCATCCAGAGGTTCTAATCTGTAGGTTACTTTTTTTTTTTTTTTGTCTAGTCCCAAATAGCTTTCCTTTGTAGCATGAGCACGGTTCTTATTTTACAATTCTTTGAGTAATCCTATATGTTTTGTTTATGTTCTGTCCCATGTCCCACACTCAGGCAGGACCTCTGTGAGGTTTGCCCTCCATTACTTCTCAGTGCCGAGGAGGGCTCAGCCTGTGTGGCCTCGCTCAGCTCCTGCCTCTTTAGGGCAGAAGCTGGTGTAGCCAGGAAGCCTGAGGCTGAGGGCTCCCAGCCCAGCTGTGCCCCACTCCGGAAGGGTCTCAGAGACTGCTGCAGGGAGACAGAACATCCCAATGATGTGGAGCAGGGACGGCAGGCTGACTGCTGGCCAAGTCTTGGGGAGATGTTGCAGGAGCACAGCCACGCTCCTCCATTCAGTGTCACTTGTGACTGCTTTTGCGACATGCTGGCAGAGCTGGTGTTCAAATCAGAGACTACATGGCCTGAAAAGCCTGAAATGTGAGCTCTTTGCCCTCATTGCAAAGGTTTGCTGGCTTCTGATCTAGAGGCCTGACGTGGAATCTGCTAGTTGGCGTGAAGCAGTCAGAAATCCTCCTACAGCAACAGCAAGGTGCAGGTGGAGCCTCAGGCCATCCTGGGGATGCTGGTGACAGGCCTCGCTGTCATTCCCTGTTCATGCAAGCGTGAGCCATGTCTGAACCTTAAAAAGTATTTTTTATTGCAGCAAAATATGCATGACACAGAATTTCCCTTTGTAACCGTTTCTGTAAGTGCACAAGTCAGAGGTATTAAGGATATCTGTGCAACAGTTACTGTCGCCGCTCTCCAGAATGTTTCCCACTTCCCCAGCTGAGAACCTTTTGCACCATTTCTCCTGCCTCGAATGCCTTGAATTTCACTAGCAAGAGCTCCTGTTTCACATTCTTCAGTAATGAGTAAGTCCCTGGTGTTGGCAGTGAGTGGTGGTTTCTGACTTTCACGCTGCTGAGGACCAAATCCCCTGTGCTGATGGGCCAGGCATGGCAGAGGCTGAGGAAGCTGCTCCCTGCTGTCCCTGGAGTGGGCACAACATGAGACCCCTGGAGCATGAACAGGACACGTCAGGCTGCACTAGTTCGTGGATTACATTAAATATTATGGGAGTAAATCATAGATGTCCCTGCAGCCAGCATGGAGCCCGGGCCTGGGTGCTTGGTGAGTGTGCAATAAATACCAGGAGAATAAAGGAATGGATGGATACAGCCACTCTGCATACAGGAGTGACGGTCATCTTCTACACTCTGGATTTCATCAGTCACATTCTTGAATATCTGACACTTGCTCTTTGTGGCTTCCTCTCCCAGGAATGTGACTGTTTCCACAGCATTTCCAGTGCTGCCGAGATGGGTGCTTTGAACTGGGTGTTGCCCAGTGGTGTCCCAAAGCCCTGATCTTCTGGAATTCTCAAGTGGAGCCCTGTCCCTCTCTGCTTCCCTCCCCAGCTTTCTGGATACCTGGGCAGTGCTCAGACTCCCCCCAGCTGCCTGGTGCAGGTCGGAGCCAACCTAAGTGACTTTTGGGGGACAGCCCTTGTTCCCTGCACAGACTTACCTTTGAGTACTTGCCAGAAAGTGCATTCCGTGCAAACTTAGAATGGGGCTAAATAGAGACTTTCCCCCGTTCTCTCCCCCCCAAATCTGTGAGCTTCCGTGGGGGCGTGGGATGGAGTGACAAGAACTGCTGTGTTTCTACACTGGGACAAGCATGGAAGTGTGGGTGGGCAAGCATGGTTGGTGGAGGGGAAATAGGAGCCACCTCACCTTCAGCCCCACGGGATCAGTGCCTGAAAGGGACCTTAAGTCACCACTATCGCATGGTGCTTCACTCCTGTCACCCCAACACTTTGGGAGGCTTCAGTGAGATCCCTTGAGGCCTAGAGTTTGAGGCTGAAGTGAGCCATCGTTGCACCAGCCTGAGTGACAGAGCAAGAGCTGTCTCTTAAAAACAATCATGAGGGTGAGGGTCTTTGCTGGTCAGATGGAGAGAACTGGGCCAGGGTTTGTGATAGGGCTCATACCTGGGAGAGACATAGCTCAAGAAAGTCTCTGCGGGGAGGAATGTGGAGTGTAATAATTTAGCATATATTTAAAAATAACTAAAAAGGTGGTACTGGAACATTCTTAACACAAAGAAATGATAACTGTGTAACAATTGGATATCCCTGAATGATCCTGATTTCATCATTATACATTGTATACCTGTACCAAAAACATCACAAGTACCCCATAAGTATATGTATGCCTATTATGTACCCACAATAATTAAAAACAAAAAAAATTTTTTTTAAAGACCTAAGTGAAATATAGTCTTTACTGCAGGCATTTAGATAGGATATTAGAAGTGGAAACAGACTGGGGAAGTTCACGAGAAGTAGGTTGATCTGGGGGCAGGGATGGGAGGCTGGTAGTGACAAAGGACACTCTACATCCACGTGGTCAGCAAACATGCCACTGCTCTGGGTACCCCGTGTCTCTCTCCAGGCCTTGGCTTCCCTGGCTGCACCCCAGGTTCTGGGGCGGTTCCGTGTCTCACACCAAGTTCCCTCTGTGAGACGATCCATCTGGGCAGACCTCTAGTATGTGAGGTTTTAACATTGAGATGTGAGACAGGCTGAGCTGATGGGCAAACGTTTTCCTGTCCACTGAGCAGCACCCTGGGGCAGGAGTGAAGCAGACGGTGGACGCAACACTCCAGCAGCCTTCAGGGGTTTTAAAAAAATTAATTATCTTTAGATATGCTTTGTCTTTAATGCTTGACCCTTTTTATTTTACAGCTGTCCCTGGCTTTGCTTGTATACACGGTCACTGGCCCTGGGCAATCTAGGCTAATGGATCTGGTTGTCTACCTCTCCATCCTCAGATGATCGACTCCAGTTTTCCTCCTTTGACTCAAGCCGGGAGAGGCCTGTGGGAGACAGAGAGGGAGGGAGGGAGAGAGAATGAAGGCGGGGTTGGAACTGGGTTATTCTGGTCTATCTTTTTAAAAGTCAGTTGAATACTAACAGTAATTTCTGGCTTGGAAGTGGTTACATCAATTTAGGATGTTAAATTAATGGCCGATAATAACTATTTTGTTTGTTTCTGAAAGGCAGAAACAAGCCCGTGAGACTCGGTCACACTTGTGCTGTGACTCTCTGGAGTGACGCCGCAGTTTGATCAGATAAATCCACTAGGTCAGCCGATCCACTTTTTAATTTTTCCTTTTTTAAAAAGTAAAAGCTGGAGAAAGGAGCTGGCTAAATCCAAGGCTGTTTAGATGATGTGTGGTTTTCTGGAAAACATCCTCCTCATTTGGGGTGAGAAGTTGAAGTGTTATTTTCATGCATCTCTGTTTTTAGCTGCAGATTGGTGATGCTGGCTCCAGGTGGAAGCCCCTTTGTACGAAACATCCCTCCCTGCACGTGTCCCTTGAGCATGGTCTGTGCCAAATGATCATTTCTCATAGGCTGGTTGACTTCCTGGAGAGAGGAAACATCTTGATAACTCACTGAGGTGTGCTGGGTCAGAGAAAGCTTGTCACGGGTCCTCAGCAGTGCAGGCAGGGCCAGGCCCCCGCTCACCTGCGGGGATGTTGCTCATCGCTGCTCATTGCCCAACCCTGCACACCACGCTGCCATTTTCTTTAAGACACTTACGCAGTGGTAATTTGTAACGACGTCAATTCTTTTCCTGTCTGACCTGGAAGATTACGGTGACTCAATGCTGCCTGGTCAGCCTTAAAGATTAAATCGAGGATATCAGCTTAATGATTTTAACAGCTAGTGTAAAGTATTTCCCAAGTAAGAGATTTGTGATCTGAAATAAGGCTGGGGAATTTTATTCAACGTTAAAAAGAAAGTGAGTAGCATAACAAACTTCATGATTATTATTTTTAAAAAAGTAAACCCAAAGATTACAAAGGTTTAAACAGAAATAAGGATATAGGACTCTAATGGAAAATTGGCATGCTAAAATTATAAAATGCCTTCCTGTGTGAATGAATAAATATTCCACTGCTCTAGTTTGGTTTCTGAAATGTTATTATAATAATATGCTTAAGAGGCTCGGCACCTGTAGCTCAGTGGCTGGAGTGCCAGCCACATATTCTAGAGCTGGTGGGTTTGAACCCAGCCCAGGTCTGTCAAACAACAATCACAACTATAACAAAAGAAAAATAGCCGGGGGTTGTGGTGGGTACCTGTAGTTCCAGCTACTTGGGAGGCTAAGGCAAGAGAATTGCTGAAAGCCCAAGGAGTTTGAGGTTGCTGTGAGCTGTGATGCCACAACACTCTACCGAGGGCAATAAAGTGAGACTCTGCCTCAAAATAATAATAATAATAATATGCTTAAGAATGCTCTGGGGAGCTCATTACAGATTCTCAGCCACAACTTCAGTCTCAGTAGGTGCAGAGTGGGCACTGGGACTGGGAATTATATAAGCAAAGCACTCTGAGTAATGGCAGCCAGCTGCGGAGATGGATCCCCTTAGCCAATCCTAACTACCCTCCAGACATTGACAGAAAATAAAGTAAAAACAAGAAAGCCTATGGCACTTAAGCTTTATAAATATAGCTGCCCTCCCAAATAATCTCCTGAACCCCTTTGACTCCAACTTTCAGCATCTGAGAGAGGCCTACAATTTCTAAAGAGGGAAAAAGAGCCCTAAAATAGTGATTTCTTTATAGTGCTTGGTATATGGTCTAGAAATTTTGAAGTGTGTATAGCAGAAAATAAAAATTTCTACCTGGAATTTGCTGAGAACGAATCTATGGTGTGTGCCCCTGGATTCCCTGTCTGGTCTGGAGGGCTTCACAGGGTAGCTCTGTGTCTTTGTTCTCCTTCATTCCACACAGGAGCACATGGTGGTGGGCTTGGTGCTGGCCAGGTGGCACTGAGGACGTGCCTGGCATCCCGGCTGCCTGGTCACTGAGCTACCTTGCCGTGCTGCAGCTGGGCACTAGGCTGTGCACCTGGGCCACAGGAAAGGAGCCGGTGGGCATCGGCCTCCTCCTTGCCTTCCAGAGGGTGATTTCCCTCAACTTTAGGAAAGTCTTATCTTTCCCTTTGAGGAAAATCAGACCAAATGACTAGGCAGCAACTCTGTAGAGGAGCAGAGAAGGTGGCTAGCAGGACAGCACCAACAATGAAGCTGCTCCTTTTTGTGTGTGACTTGCTTCCCTGCTGCCATTTTGGAAGACACCAATTGTATGAAGCTTCTTGGGGAGGCAGGAATGCTATGTAAGGTGACCAGTCCTGTCCTCAGTGACCTGAGTTCTGTATCAATCATCTAATGGACTTGGATATCCCACTGGAGCTACAAATGTGATATGCATGAAACTGGCTGTACTATCAAAATCCCCCTGGCCTATTTTATAGAAATAGAAAGAAATTCATTCTAAAATTCATACAGAACTTCAAGGGACCCTGAATACTCAAAATAATTTTTAAAAATATGAATAAAGTAGGTGAACTCACCCTTCCTGATTTGAAAACATTACAAAGCTACAGTAATCAAAACAGTGTGACACTGGCCAAAAGGAAACGAATGATATTCCACAAGGGAGCCAAAGCATGCGGTGGGGCAGAAGAAAATCAATAAATGGTGTTAAGAAAACTGGATATCAATGTTCAAAAGAATGAAATTGGACTTTGGAGTTTGGGGTTGTTGTGAGCTAGGCTGATGCCATGGCACTCTACCCAGGGTGACAGAGTGATACTCTGTCTCAAAAAAAAAAAAAAAGCATGAAGGAAACACAGGTAAAAAGTCTTTATGACACTGAATTTGGCAAAGACTTCTTCAATATGATGCCGAAAATGCAGGCATCAAAAGCAAAAATAGATTGATGGAACTACATAACATTCAAAACCTTTAGCACAAGAGACACCATCAGTAGACTGAAAAGGCAGCTTCTAGGGTGGAAGGCAATATTCACAAATCATGTGTCTGACAAGGGATTGATGTCGGGAATATAGAACCAGATCCAGGCTGTGCTTCTGACACCCTAACCTATTTCTGGCTTGGACAGACCTTCCTTCCATTCCCCATTAACGAGCAGGTTTATTTTCTTAAAAAAAAAAATGGGTAAAAGACCTGAATAGAAATTTCTCCAAAGAGGAAATACAAATGGCCCAAAAGCATATAAATACATATAAAAAGTTCAATCTCATAAATCATCAGAAAAATGCAAATCAAAAACACAGCAAAATATCACTTCAAACTCATCAGGATCTATTTATAAAACCAAGAAAATAATGTAGTCTGTGATGTGGAAAAAGTGGAACCCTTCTGCACTATTGTGGGGACGTAAAATGGTGCAAGAGCTGTGGAAAACAGTGTGATAGGTGCTCAAAAACTTAAAAATGGGTTACTATTTGATCCAACAATCCCATCTTTGGGTACATATCGAAGATAATTGAAGTAGAGGCTTGGAGAAATATTCCTATGCTCATGTTCATAGCAGCGCTATTCACATCAGCCCAGAGGTGAGTGGAAGGAACCCAAGTGTCCAGCAGCGACTGAATGGATAAACAAAATGTGGTACGTCCACACCGTGGGGTGTTGTTCAGTCTTAGGAAGGAAGGAAATCCAGCCACATACTATAGCATGGATGCAAGTAAGACATTATACTAAGTGAAATAAGCTAGGCATGGAAGGACAAACTTCATATTGTACCTTATATGAGGTTCCTGGAGCCATCGGATCTGTAGAGACAGAAAGGAGAGAGGGAGGCCTGGGGAGAGGAGAGCAGGGAGTGGTTATTTAATGGGTACAGAGTTTCAGTTTTGCAAGAGGAAAAAGCTCTGGAGGTGGATAGTGGTGACGGTTGCACAACAATGTGAATGTGCTTAATACTGCTGACCTGCACACTTAGAAATGATGACAATACTAAAACAACAACAACAACAACAAAAACAACCCCAAACTGGGTGTATCACTTTTCCCCTGTGCTTCTTCCTCTCAGTGTAGTGAGGATTTTTGCTGCAAGTCACCAAAACTAACTCTAGTAATTAAGCAAGGAAAGGAACCGATCTCAGACACACCACACCTCACTGATCTGAAGCTGTGCAGTTTCCTGCTCCTGAGCTCTCGTAGTAATAGCTTTCAAAGATCCCCGTAAGCCACAGGTGTTGACAGAGGACAGCTGCCACTGGGCATCCCTTTCTAGGATTTGCCTGCTGTTGGAGAACACTGTCCCGCCCAAGGCTGCAGCCCCATCCAGTGACTTGCCTGTGTGGGGTGCACAGTTCTGGCCCCCTAGGCCTTGTGCAGGGCATCTCTGAAGGGCACCAGCTGTGTCGCTCCCATGGGGCTGCCTTCGCCTCTTCACCCCATAGCAGTTCACCGCTCCCTCTGGCAGGCCACTGCCTGTGCTCCTGTCCAGGCATTGTTCTGGGTCCAAATCTCCTTTTCAGAGGAACTGGCTCACATCAGCACACCACTGTTTGATCCGGAGTCTTTTTCTTTCTTAAGGTTCTTCAGAATAAAGGTCTGACTCACCATTGACAGCATCTTTGATTCCATAGAATAAGCTCGGAGAAAGCCTAGGCTACAGTGTCAGGAGATAGGGAAGAGGCTGTATAGGCAGTAGAGACCAGATTTAAACAATATTCTATTTATTCATTTAGATAGAGTCTGGCTCTGGTGCCCAGGCTAGTGTGCCATTGCATCATAGCTCACAGCAGCCTCAAACCCCTGGATTCTAGTGATCCTCCTGCCTCCGCCTTCCAGCTGGGCATTTGCCACAATGCCTGGCTTATTTTTCTGTTTTTAGTAGAGATGAGGTCTCACTCTTCCTCAGGCTGGACTGGAATGCCTGATCTTAAGGGATCCTCCTGCCTTGGCCACCCAGAAAGTTAGGATTATAGGCATGAGCCTCCATGTACAGCCTAAGATTAAATTTTAAAAGTACTATACTTGATCTCAACCAAAAGGCTGAGAAGCGATAGACTAAGATTAAATTTTAAAAGGTCTTGGATACCCTTCTATAGAGTTTAAACTTTATCTTGAAAGAAAAAATAATAATGCAAACAAATTTTGTTTTGGGAAAGAGGTGCTTAGTTGGGGGGCAGAAGACAAGCTTGGGAGTGGAGGGGACAGAAGGCAGCAGTGTAAGCAGCCTGCAGCGGGGGATGGTGGTGTAGAAATGCCAAAGGCTGGGTGTTCACGCATGTGCCTGCACCGGTGGATCTGTAAGATTTGGTGGCTACAATGGCTGAGCAGATTTATGGAAAGGGCAGGCTCGGGCTTGGGTGCTGAATTTCAGCAAACCCAAGGTCACTATTATTTTATGTGCCACTGACAAACATGGTGCCTAATTAAACGACTACTTGATGTGTATTGACACATCCAATGTCAGACGTAAAAAGGTAATAAAGTGTGCATATTGCAATAGAAAAAACAGCATTTATGTATTTGGGTCAGTTTGAGCCATTTTAACGCTGGGAATTTTTCTGGCATCCCTAAGATTGAGTGTATGTCCCTCCATGTGATTTTAGAGCAACTGGTGTGCTGAATCTTGTCACGAAACTAATCTTGTTATGCTCTGAATGCTGTTATTGAACTTAATTAGCAAACGTCCATGAGGTGTGGACTGTCTGTGACCTGGTCAGCAGAGGGGGCCTCATCAGAGACAGCAGCAGCTGGCCTGTGCCTGACACATGATGAGGACAGTACATGTTTGTCGTGAGAATGAGTGAGGACACTGACGGGTCTTCCCTTATAGTAACAGCTCCCGTAAGTCACCCTGGTCCAGACCCTTAGAACTTTATACTTCCCCAATTTCCAAGAGCAGTTTTTGGTCTTCCTGCCTCAAGTTTCTCTGTTCACTAGACCCATTTTGAGCTCTACCACTGGACAACTGCTGTTATTTCCTCATGGAGGGAGGGGAAGAGTTCCTGAGGCTTGTTGAGTTGGGCTACAAAGAGGAAAAGAGGCAGGGTGGTGAACAAAAAGCCATTCATTAATTTAATTTTTATGAAAGTAATCATCTTCAGAGCGTTCTCACGGTGCTCAGAGGGTTATACCAAAAACTAGTGGTCTCCTACCTTCCTCCACTCCCAGTTGCATTCTCTAGGAACGATTCTTCTGTCTTTCCCAGTTTTATTTCCTCTGTGAAACTTCCAAATTTCCAAATCCCATGCTTCTATGCTGTTGTTTCTTGAGGGATCAGTTCTGCGTATTTTGCGTCATTGATAGTAAGATCCCATGACCCCTCTCTTCCTGGCTCATCTCCTTGTTCACTGAGCGACACCCCCAGAGCCTGATGGAGGGATAGATGAGAACTCCAAGTTTTGAGACTTTGCATGTCTGAAAGTCTTTTTCTATTTTCATTCCTGAGTGATCGTTGGCTGGGTTTAGCATTCCCTCAGAAGTTTACAGTCCTGTAGCATCAAGCTTTGCTGTTATGAAATTAACTGGCATCTGGGTTCCTTTTTCTTGGTTTGTAACCTGGTTTACTTTTCTTCCTTCCATTCTCACAGAGGGAGGCAAAAGTTTCATTGCTATGTCTTTGTAAGAATTTAAAAAAATCATGGTGAGTATTTGGGAGACCCTTTCAAACTGCTGACTCATTATAGAAATGATTCTGGTAACATCTGTTATATCTTCCCTCATCCTATTTCTTTCTTTTTTTGCTGTTGTTGTTGCTGATGGAATGCTATTTGTTACAACTTTTGGATCAATCTATTAAATATTTTATTTATTTCCTGCTTTCTATCTATATTCTACTGTCTGGACATTTATTTGACTTTAACTTCTAACACTCCATTGATTTTTAAAATTTCTAATCTGGGGCCAGGTGTGGGGCTCACACCTGTAATCCCAGCACCCCTGGAGGCCAAGGCTGGTGGACTGCCTGAGCTCAGGAGTTGGAGGCCAACCTGAGCCAGAGTGAGACCCCATCTCTAAAAATAGCCAGATGTTGTGGCGGCACCTGTAGTCCCAGCTCTTTGGGAGGCTGAGGCAAGAGAATTGCTTAAGTCCAAGAGTGTGAGGTTGCTGTGAGCTGTGATACTATGGCACTCTACCGGGGCAACAAAGTGAGAGACTCTGTCTCAAAAACATTTTTTTCCGAATGTGGTGTCCATGCTGTCCATGGTCTTTTCCTCTTTCACCATTTCATGTTCACATTTCCCCTTCTCGTCTTTCTTTGGGGGCCACGTGGGCTCCTCTATCCTCTGTGTTGCCTGTGCCCTTCTCTGGGGTGCATTTTAGTCTCGGTGACGAGCATCTTGCATTTTCCTTCCCCTGCATCTACACTGAGGTCGCCCAGCTAGACCCTCTGCTTTTTGACCCAGTGGCTGCATCAGTAGGTTCCTTTGCCTCTAGCTTGTTTGGGGATGGCCTGTGGCAGAATGGGACAGGAGAGTGGGTGGCCCTCAGGCCCCTTCCTGCCCACCTGGGAAGGCTTCTTTCCCCACAAGCACAGAGACCTCTCCACACGGTGACATTTCTAGATTTGGGCAACCTCTCCTGTCTATGGGCCCCTAGACTTTGCTGCTAGCTTCTGGGCACTTCCTACTTTTATCAACTGTTCCTACATTAAACCATCCTTAAATTTCCAAGTTTGACTGTGCATTTTCTTCCAGTGCACTAACTGATAGTCTTTTCCTTACAAGAAACATTCTCCAAATGCATATGCCGCTGTCCCTTTGCATCAAAGCATGAGGAAGTAGCCGGGTGCCTGTAATCCTGCACTCTGGGAGACCGAGGAGGGAGGATCTCTTGAGTTCAGGGGTTCCAGGTCAACCTGAGCAAGAGCAAGACCCCATCTGTGTTAAAAATAGGAAAATTAGCTGGGCATTGTGGCAGGCACTATAATCTTAGTTACATGAGAGGCTGAGGCAGGAGGATTGCTGAAGTCCAGGAGTTTGAGGTTGCTATGAGCGAGGCTGAAGCCAAGGCATTCTAGCCTGGGCGACACTCTAACTCTGTCTCAAAAAAAAAAAAAAAACAAAAAAAAAAAAACGAGTGAGCAAGTAACATGGTCAGTGGGAGCCCTGCCATGCAAGGGACGCTCACCACTGGTGACTGTCACTGTAAGGAATGGGGGACAGAGACCATTTCACTGGGAACGCCCCAATTTTGCTATTTGGATATATGAGGTCACATATTAAGCTTGTGAACTTGCTACTGTGGGCTCATGTTGACAGCACTGTACAAATAACTCTTTAAGGGTTCGTAACCTTTTTATATCAGATTCCACATCTGTGTTCATGTCAGCGTGTGGTGGTGTCTTGGTGAGTGGGGTTCATTATTGGTATGGTGGTGTCTTGCTGGGTGGAGTTCATTATTGGTGTGGTGGTGTCTTGGTGAGTGGGGTTCATTATTGGCATGGTGGTGTCTTGGTGAGTGGGGTTCATTATTGGCGTGGTGGTGTCTTGCTGAGTGGGGTTCATTATTGGTGTGGTGGTGTCTTGCTGGGTGGGGTTCATTATTAGCGTAGTGGTGTCTTGCCAAGTGTGGTTCATTATTGGTGTGGTGGTGTCCTGCTGAGTGGAGTTCATTATTGGTGTGGTGGTGTCTTGGTGAGTCGGGTTCATTATTGGTGTGGTGGTGTCTTGCCGGGTGGGGTTCATTGTTGGTATGGTGGTGTCTTGCCGAGTGGGGTTTATTATTGGTGTGGTGGTGTCTTGCTGGGTGGGGTTCATTATTGGTGTGGTGGTGTCTTGCCGGGTGGGGTTCATTATTGGTATCGTGGTGTGTGGCTGAGTGGGGTTCATTATTGGCATGGTGGTGTCTTGGTGAGTGGGGTTCATTATTGGTATGGTGGTGTCTTGGTGAGTGGGGTTCATTATTGGTGTAGTGGTGTCTTGCCGGGTGGGGTTCATTATTGGTATGGTGGTGTCTTGGTGAGTGGGGTTCATTATTGGTATGGTGGTGTCTTGCTGAGTGGGGTTCATTATTGGTGTGGTGGTGTCTTGGTGAGTGGGGTTCATTATTGGTATGGTGGTGTCTTGCTGGGTGGGGTTCATTATTGGTGTGGTGGTGTCTTGCTGGGTAGGGTTCATTATTGGTGTGGTGGTGTCTTGCTGGGTAGGGTTCATTATTGGTGTGGTGGTGTCTTGTCGGGTGGGGTTCATTGTTGGTATGGTGGTGTCTTGCCGGGTGGGGTTCATTATTGGTATGGTGGTGTCTTGGTGAGTGGGGTTCATTATTGGTATGGTGGTGTCTTGCCGGGTGGGGTTCATTATTGGTGTGGTGGTGTCTTGCTGGGTGGGGTGCATTATTGGCATGGTGGTGTCTTGCTGAGTGAGGTTCATTATTGGCGTGGTGGTGTCTTGCTGAGTGGGGTTCATTACCGGCGTGGTGGTGTCCTGCTGAGTGGGATTCATTACTGGCGTGGTGGCGTCTTGCTGAATGAAGTTCCTTATTGGTGTGATGGTGTCTTGCTGAGTGGGGTTCATTAATGGTGTGGTGGTGTCTTGCTGAGAGGTGGTTCATTATTGGTGTGGTGGTGTCTTGCTGAGTGGGGTCCATTATTGGTGCATGGTTTGGGTGCTTTCTTGAAAATGCTGGAGCTTGAATTAGTGCAATGAATAAACATTCATAAGTTTCGTGTTAAACTTGGCAAGAGTAGAAGTGAAATCAGAGACTTTTTAGTCCAAGGGGATAATGGTATAAAGAAATTGGCAGTATAGAAATGGATTAAACATTTTTTCTGAGGCGAGGGGAAGCATCATTAATGAAGAGAGGCTGAGACGGCCAGTAACGAGCAGAACTGATGACAACATTGCAAACACTTGTCAATTGTGAGTCACAATCACTGCCTGACTGTGAGAAGCATAGCGGGCCAAATAAACATTGGTAGAGAAATAGGAATTTTTTTTTTTAGTCTCAAGCTGTTGCCCTGGGTAGGGGTAGAGTGCCAGGGCATCATAGTTCACAGCAACTCAAACTCTTGTGCTCAAGTGATCCTCTGGCCTCAGTTTTTCTATTTTTTGTAGACACAGGGACTTGCTTTTGCTCAGGCTGGTCTTAAACTTGTGAGCTCAAGCAATCCACCACTTGGGCTTCCCAAAGTGCCAGGATTACAGGTGCAAGTCACTGTGCCTGCCTGAAAATCTTAACTGAAAATCTTGGCAAGAGAAAAGTGTGTGCAAACATGGTGGTGGAGGAGGTCACTGGTGGAGGAGCTCGTTGATGGAGGAGCTCACTGATG
>CAUYQV010178526.1:0-31792 GCA_963574575.1 Galagoides demidoff
CGCCTGTGGTCCCAGCTACTTGGGAGGCTGAGGCAGGAGACTCGCTTGAGCCCAGGAGTTGGAGGTTGCTATGAGCTGTGATGCCATGGCACTCTATCCAGGGGGACAGCTTGAGGCTCCGTCTCAAAAAAAAAAAAAAAAAGAGAATCCTGAAAGAGATGAAAGTCTACCTTCCCACAATCCCATTACTAGGTATCTACCTTGAAGAAAAAAAAAATCCTTTTACCATAAGGACAATTGTATTAAAATTTTCATCATAGCTCAATTTACAGTTGCTAAGATGTAGAATCAATCCAAAGGCCCATCAACACATGAATGGATTATAAACTGTGGTATATGTATACCACTGAATACTATTCAGCCATAAAAAGGTAGAGACTTTACATCTTTTTCATTAACCTGGATGGAGTCAGAGAACATTTTCCTTAGTAAATTATCACAAGAATGGAAAAGCAAGTATCTAATGTACTCAAGACTAATATGAAAACAGTAGACAGATACATACTTGCCCACAATTAAAACTCAAGTGGGAGGAGGGGTCTAGTTCTACACATGTACAAGTGTAAAAGTAATATAAATTATGTAATGTTACAAAATAGTTCTCTGGTGCCATGGGAAACTTTGGAGAACCCCACCCTATTTCATATGTACCTCTGGAACCCTAGGATGAAACATTAAAGGAAGCAAAAAAGGATGCTTTGTTGTTTTTTTTATTAAATCATAACTGTGTACATTAATGCATTTATGGGGTACAATATGCTGATTTGATATACAATGTGGAAAGCTTACATCAAACTGATTAACATAACCGTCACCTCTCTTATTTGTTGTGGTAAGACATTTATACTCTACTCTTCATAGTTTTGAAACATACCATTGCATTGTGCACATTAGAAAAGGATACTTTGTACTACTATTGGGTGATTATATTTCATTTAGCAGAACTGACTTATATTTATGCTGAGGGAAGGAATTGAACAAGTTAATTAATTTGTCTTTTCTCTAACTTAAATGCTTCTGCCACTGAAATCTTTCCCAATCTCTGGAGCAGCATTCTTCCTCCATGCTGGCAATGGCCCAGCTCTTAAATCTTCATGGCATTTGGGCACAGTCATCTTTTGTTTTGATGACAAGATCTGGGTGATGGGTTTCCCTGGGGCCTGAACAGTGTTTGATGAGAGCAGATGTTTAAGGTATATGTTATTGTGTGCTAACACTCAGTGTCACATCCTGAGTAACACAGCCACTGAAGTGTGACATAATAACTTTATTTTTGTGTGTATTTATGACATGTGGTTCTCTTTGAAGCACCAGACAAGTCAGAGGATCCTTTTTACTTGGATCTAAGCATTTCACTACAAACCCTTCAATACAAACATGCCGGTGCAAATATCTACAGTTACATTTTCTGAAATCTTTATGTCCTTCCACTTATAAAATAATAACTTTTTAAATCCAAAACGATTCTGATTTTTCAAGGTCAGATACAAATCCCTGCTTTCCAGTGGAACATTACTAGTTTAATCTTTAGCAGAAGTACCCCTTTCTTCTGAATTCTTGAATCATTTATGCCTCTGTATTAACTTAAGTTTACAAGGCATTACCTAAAGGAACTCCCAGACAGCTGGATTCCGAGAACTTCCCCGGCCACTTTCAGTGAGAAAAGTTCTTTTTTTTTTTTTTGTTCTGTTTTTACAGTTGAAACAGCCATGTTAAAGAAAACCAAACATAATAAAAAAAATCACTGAAAGTAATTATACTTTTTAATACTTTTTATTCAGTCACGAGCAATCATGTACTAGATTGCTATACCCAGTAGGAAGAGAACAAGACATTTCATCACTTCTCTGCTCAAATATGTATGTGCTTCCTATTGAATAAGGACTGTTTTCTCCCCATCTAGATGTCATGGCCTCTTTCACATATTTGGCCCGTATGATCTACTAAAGATATCTACGGTGATAAAAAAAGAACAGTCGTGGGTGGTGAGTCACAAAATAATCCAAGTGAAGGTCTTCCTGACTAAAGAGAATGACTTGGGAAGGTGATGAGTGAGGAGTCAGGGAGAAGGCTTTATAATTGTGTGTGCTCACAAGGCGTTCCCAGGCTGCTGTTAAAAGATTGGGGGAGGAACGGGGGGTGTTCCTATTTTATGGTAGCATCTTGTTAGTTGCCCAGGTTGCAACTCTTCCCAACTTCACACTGATAACTATGATTCAGGAGAAAACAAAACTGAGCTATCTATATATATTTAAAAATTATGAAAACTCACTACTTTAAAATTACTATCAGTAAACAACCAGTGGAAAGTTCTAACTTTAAGGATCAACCCTTTTCTTCCCTATAGTGGATTTGTTTTAAATCTCAGCATAATTTATTGTCCTTTTAATTATCTATAATGATGTTTATATATTGTCCTAAGTATTTCTTAGCTATATTTTTTCCAAGCAACCCGAGGCAATGCTTGTATATAGGATTGTCAGATAATATAGAGGAGTCCCATTAAATTTAAATTTCACTTGGCTAAGGCTCCAGCCACGTACACCTAAGGTGGCGGGTTCGAATCCCCAGCCCGGGCCCGCCAAACAACAATGATGGCTGCAACCAAAAAATGGCCGGGCGTTGTGGCAGGCGCCTGTGGTCCCAGCTATTTGGGAGGCTCAGGCAGGAGACTCGCTTGAGCCCAGGAGTTGGAGGTTGCTGTGAGCTGTGATGCCATGGCACTCTACCCAGGGGGATAGCTTGAGGCTCCGTCTCAAAAAAAAAGAAATCTTGGATTAAAATCACCTTGCCAGCCTTATTCAGTGTACCTGAGTATCACTGAACTCTTCTCTAGTGAAAATCAGCACAGAGCATGTTCATTCTGTCAGCATGTCACTGTACTGATGCTAAAACCTGGGGCCACACAGTACCAGGATCTGAGAACTTGTCTTCTTGAAAAGACTTGATATAAACTTCCTTTATAGACATCTGCCTCTTGCTCATTAAGAAATAATGGTTAAAAAAGAAAAGAAAAGATGTCACTGTGTTCTCCCCAGGCAGTGTAACCTAGCTTCCTTCATAAAAAATAAATCATTGACTTGAGCCAAAGCAGCCTTCTCCCAAGTGATTTTTCACCTTCTAAAAACAAAAACAGGCTCAGCGCCTGTAGCTCAATGAGTTAGTGAGTCGCCAGCCTCGTACAGGCCACAAAAAAACAAAAACTGCAACAAAACAACAAAAAAATAACTGGGCATTGTGGCAGGTGCCGGTAGTCCCAGCTACTCCGGAGGCTGAGGCAAGAGAATCACTTAAGCCCAAGAGTTTGAGGTTGCTGTGAGCTGTGACACCACAGCACTCTACCAAGAGTGACAAAGTGTGACTGTCTCAAAAAAGAAAGAAAATAGCCAGGTATCGTGGAAGGCGTCTATAGTCCTAGCTATGTGGGAGGCTGAGGCAAGAGGATCACTTGGGCCCAAGAGTTCGAGGTTGCTGTGAGCTACGACACCATGGCAATCTATCCAGGGTGACAGAGACACTGCCTAAAATAAATAAAGTCTTTTCCATGCTAAAGAGCTGGATTCAGAGGCTGGCTGGACACCTAATGTTGCTTGCTACTCAAAGTGTGGTCCAGGGATCAGAGTGCTGGCATTGCCTTGGAGCTTGTTAGAAATTAAGAAAAGCACCACCCTGGACCTACCGAATCAGGTTCTGCATTTCCACAAGATCCCCAGTGATTCACGAGCATTTGAGAGGATATGAAATTCTGCCTCTCTAACACACTCCACATGAATGGTAGTAACAGAGGAGATGCTAAGAAGAGGTGGGATGATGAAGACATACTGGCCGAGACTGCTTTGCAAAGCTTTGATGCATCCAGATACGAGTAACTTCTTCTTGGCATGAAATTAAGCTCCGATGAGGACTTGCTCTAGCACAGACAAGCCAAACCACTAATCTGAATAAATAAGCATCAATTTTATTGAATCATGAATAATTTAAGACTGGTACAATCATTAGCTTTATTCTCTATGACATGGGGCATGATGTCCAGCAGATCATTGGCAAATCCAAAAACCTCATGACAAATGAAAATTAAATAGGGAGGGAGGGAAGGAGGAGGGGGAGGGAGGGTGGAAACATACCGTACACAAAATACTCAATTCCTAGTTTTCTCTTTAAAAATGGCTAGAAAAAATTCATCAAAATGCAGCACTTTAATCAATTATTTACAATTTCTATGTTACAATGAAAAAATGTACATCGTATAGAACATATTTCATAAACCGCTCCACTGGAAACAACTAGATCAAAACAGCAAACCTTCCGTGTAATATCCACAAAGTGGGATTCTTTTTTCCTTTTTGAAATAGATTCGCCACGATCAAATCCGAATACACAGAATTTTGAAGTGTAAGCATCCAACACTAAAATAAAAAAAAGTCCCCAAGGTACAACAAAGGTCAGGCAAGTCTGGGTTCTTTGTCCCACCCCCCACCCCCCACCAACCAACCTTAAATGAAAAGGTATTCCCACTCATTTATGGCCTGTATAATTCTTGGCAGTTTGGGAAGAAAACTTTTGGCTTCCATTATCAACTCCACATTTATGTTGCATAGAATTTCATACATTTCAAAATTAGCCTAACTGTAGAAAAAGGCAAAATGGAAGCATTTCAGACAAAGCCCTAAATGAGTACAAAGTCACTTTGCCAGATGTGAGTGACACGAACGTAAAAATATGACCGACACGAGTGATGTGCACGTGAGACAACCCTGCTTCCCGAAACGTTAGGAAGGACACTGAGTTGTGACTCATACAAGGGCTGCGCGACTTGAAACCACCATTCACTGGTCAGGCTGCACCAGGCACAGAGGTCTCAGGTCTGAGCCTGGACCCAGTGGGAGGGAAGTCTGCAGGAGAGGGGAGAAGAGAGGATGTCATGGAACAAATCAAAAAGGTTCCAAATGCTATTGGCAGGTGTCTACTCACAAGGGGACTGGGAAAACTGTCCACGGGGAGGAGTCCCTTTTATCTCCTCCCGAATTCACAGTACTGGAGTATAAGGTCATTGCTGGGAGACAAATGGTCTGACAAGGGCTGCCCTTCAGGTTTACCAGAAGTCTCAGGGCTTGGCCCCCTGGTCACAGGCTAAACACACGGTTTCAAAGTTTTATCAAAAACAGAAACGGAACAAGACACACTCACACCTGGATGATTTCACGAAGGCTATGCAGGATCGTCTGAGTTTGCTGAGATTAAAGCAGGGGTCATGTTGAAACCAGTTAGTGGGACACATGTTCCTGCTCCCACTGAAGAGGAGGAACACCGTGTCATCCACGGTGACGTGAGCAGTTTCGGGTCAAACTCTCGTGGTAAGAAAACAAATAGACAAAAAAAATGCCTAGCGGCAAACCTTCAGAAATGGAAATGCAGAAGATGGAATTAAAAACCCTGATTGATTAACACAGACGCCCTCGCTGGGGTCTGATAGAAACTCTCCTTATAATACAGAAACGAACAACTCAAAGATGTACCAGGCTTTTGAAAGAAAACACCAGCATGTTGGAGACGCAGACTGGGTTTCTACGAGGGCAAGTCCCAGCAGTGTCATGTAGGAACCTTTGCCTTTTCCCGCACGAGGCAGATCATCGTCCAGTCAGGTCGTTAGTTGGAGACTGATAAGAACCTAAAAAATGGATTTTTTTTTCCTTTTTCTTTTTCCCATGGTCATGCACCCACACAGATGAATCTCTTGAATGAGAAAAGTCACAGCAACTTGAGTTCTGCTAATGAACTTTTTAGCCCTGTTTGTTTTGATGGGGGGGCGGGAGAAGAAAGGAACCCAAAACCCGGCAGGGACAACACTCATGGAAATGAACATGGTTAGTACAAAACCAGTAAGGCATCACTTTGGGAAGGGCAGCACCAAAGAGGTCAGGCAAGGCTTGTCCAGGACGGGGCTCCGGGGGGCAGCGGCCACCCCACCCTTGTTGAGCTGCGTCACGTTGGTTCTGAGGAAAAGTGCAAGTCTGCTGTGAGGGGACCTCATCACCCCGCCTGGGGTTGGGGCTGGGATGCCTGAGGGGTTGACGTGTGTTCTCAACCGTCAAGACGAGGAGGAAAGGCAAGGTCCACGGCTCACCCACATGTCGAGGACGGGGTCCTCACCCGCTGCGAGGGACGCAAATGCCCCCAGCCCCAGCAGGAGGAGGCGCGTGTGTCGGACCGTGAGGATGGACGAGGGAAAACCGAAACGGAGCAGGACCAAACCGAAACTCAACTCCTGCGGCTCTCACTTTCACCAAAGGATTGACTCTGACCAGGAGGAGGAGGAGGAGAAAAATCTTCCCCCCAAAATCAATGCATCGGAAAGACAGAAACTCAACCTCATTTTAAAGGGGTAATCAGTTCTCCAAAGTAGAACAATTCTCACTATACACAGAGTTGGCAGAAATAAAAAAAAAAAACCTGATTCATTTGTATCTGATAAGGACAGAGATGCATGCCGCCCTGCACCTAGACCGACCCGCTGGCTGCCATGCTCGCGCCTTCACTCTCTTGTGGATTCACCGGGGGCTGAGGGGCCTGACAGGGGTGGTCGAATTAGTACAGGCAAAATACCTCTCGGGTAAGGAGAGCACCATTTAGAAAAACGATAAAGCACGATTTCTTTTCTCCTAAGGTTTCACTGCGTGGAAGCTCTGCGGTGTGTTGAGTGGACCAAAGCCAGCGCCGGAGTTAGCACCAGTTCCCTCAGTGACCGCGAGGGTGGGGTGGCGTGGCTGTGCGACCAGGGTCTGTGCCCAGGGGAGGCCCTGCTGTCTGCGTCTCCCCCGCTGCTCCACGCTCTTCTGTCTCTGGGCAGCTCAGGCCAGGGTGCTGTCTTGGTTTCAGAGCTTCATAGGGGTTTTCTTTATTGATTTTTTTTTCTTTTCATTTCAACGGTGATGGTCCTTTCCCGAGAAGTATCTTCAGTGTCTTAGGGAGGTCACAGCAACAAGGCAAAAACAATAATTAAAGTAAAACAGAAGGTGGTGCAGGTCTCCCTGTGGGGGACAGGGTGCCCAGGGGGTGGCCCAGGCGCCCTGCGCCCAGGTGGAGGCTGACGGACAGGGCCCTTGGTATTCCTGCAGCGCTGGGGCTGCAGCTGGGGGCTGGCTCAGGAAGTCATCTTCAGGACGATGTAGGGGGTACAGGCGGAACAGGGCAGGGAGAAGAGGGGGCAGCTCCACAGCTGGCCCCCGTCACAGGGTCGACTCTAAGGATGAGTCCAGGATGTCGTCGTGATGGCTGTTACTGTTGGAGTCGCTGTCATAGCTCTGGGGGCTGGAGTAGTTGGCTGCCTCCTGGAGTCTCATCAGCATGTTCATCTGAGGGAGGGGAGAGAAGAAGCATGAGCAGCTCTCAGTCTGGGTAGCCACCCGCCCTGGCCTCTGAGCAGCTCAGGCCACCTCCTTCAGGCTCACCGAGGATTACAGCTCAGCACAGAGACTGCGGACAAGGACACCAACCAGGCTTCCAGAGTTTAAGACCCTGACTCTACCACTTACTACCTGCCTGACCTTGGGGCCAAGTTACGTAACTGTTTATATGTTTCCTTCTTTCCTTTTTTTCTTTTTTTTAATCACCATAACCTTGATCTCCTGGGCTCAAGCAATCCTCCCACCTCAGCCTCCTTTGTGCCTGTTTCTTTATTGGTCAAATGTAAATAATAGTACCTGTCCTACAATATTATGGTATGGGTTAAGTTTATATATATATGATAAGTATATGTATATATTTCCATGATATATATATCATGGAAAACACAATAGAAGGTTCTGTATAAATATTATATTTATTTTTTATTTGGGAGGGGCATACCTGACCCCAGCATAGCCCTCAGCTTGGGTAAAGAACCCTGGTTGGCATCCCTGCTCCTGAGACAGGTGCTTCAGCAATGCTGATACCCTAAGCACAGCCTCCCCTTTTGGTGAGTGTCAAGCCCATCTGCACTGCTGGCTCTGAGCACAGCTCAGACTGGAGGCAACAGGGCTCGAGCTCCTGTCAGAGCTTTGCAGGAGGTAAGGGAGAAGACCAACTACAAGACTAGCTGAGTGCAAAGTGCAGAGGGGTCTGGACTATGACTCAGGCTCCTTGAGCAAGTTACCTAAAGTCTCTGAGCCAGCAGTTCCCTGTCTGGAGAACAGCAATGCCTATTTTTACAGGGAACAAAGTGACATAATGTGTTTTAAACCCTTACAAGAGGGGTTGGCCTGGAACATAGTAAGCAATAAATGTGATGTTATCATCATCTAACTTAAAGAGTCTAGAGACAGAGTTCTTCCTTGGTTTATATTCTATTGGTGGTTTGCTTGGGAGTGGGAATAGAGAAAAACTACTTTTACTTATAACTATAAACTATGTGCATTTTGTATTTTATATAGCAATAAAGTTAGGAGATAGGGCCTCTCTGGGCTACAGTCAAGAGGTGCTGCAGATGGGCATAGAATCCAGCTGCTTCCTGGCCGGCTGTCCCTCATGGCTGGTTTGCAGTCCACCCACATGAGCCAGGCCACAGAAGCACCACTGCCTGGGGTCCATCTGCACAGTGATAGCCAGGGGGGAGATGGAGCTGAAGTATAACGGACAATCCTTAACATCTGGGACAATCCTTGACATCTTATTTATTCACTCATCAAACATTCCCAGCAAATGCATAGTACATGGTTCTAGCACAAAAACATGTCAGTCCCGTTCTCATGACAGTCTCAGCTTCATGAGGGAGAGAGATGAACAAATATTAATACTGGGATTATTAGAACACAGACCCATGGCCCTAGGCAAAGAGAACAGGGCTTGGGAGAAGTAACAAGTATCTAACTTAGTAAAAGAGATGGCTGGACTGTCACAGGTCACTTCTGGGGGGCTGGGGTTAAAGGGAGAATTCTCTGTCAGTGTTCTAAGAACCCTAGGTCTTACCTAAGCATCCCTAACAAGTAAAAGTAGTTTCTCTCTCCTCCTACTATAAATAACACTGGCCAAGAAAAGCCTGTCTGGGGGTGGGCTAGCCATTCTTTCTTCTACATAGCTTAAATACTATCTTCATGAAATTAAGACCTCATGAGCTTGCTCCCACCCAAAATACCCCCATGACCTTGGCTTTCTGCAATAAGAAATGGCTGTTTAAAGCATGCTTCTTTCCTCTGTAAGACCACTGTAGTAAATGGCACACGGCAACACGAGCAATAAACCCTTTAAAAGTACAGTTCCTGCTAAAATCCTGCACGAGACCACAGTTGCATCCCACCAGTCAATAGGATGGCAGACAACCCAGATCTCCTATTATTTTTTTTTCTATCTAGTAAATTGATTAGCTCCCAGGGATAGAACAGTGAATCATTTGTCTTTTAATCCTGCAGTGTCTCTTATGAATATTTTCTTTCATTAGTTAATGCAAAACATACTCTCTGTTGTGCTTTCCTTTTTGTCATAGCTGCCAAGGGGTCTTGAGGCTAAATTTAAGGCATAACAGTCATTTAACCATGGAGATTTTGGTGTATTTGCTTCCTTCTTATGGCTTTGATTGGTGAGGTCTAATTTAGTAGTAGAACTAAGAACAGGTCTTCTACTGGTAGAGAGTACTGTAATCCATTAGAAATGCTATTGTTACTGGCCCAGGCACTTCTTAAAGGGCCTTTATTGAGCTGGGAATGGCGGGGTAGATAAGCTAAAGCCTCACAAAGACCTCACTCATCTCCTTGGCTGTGGGATCCATATTCAGGCCCTCTTGCCCTCCCTGAGTCCTGAGTCCCTTCTGCTCTTAAATTGCTCCCTGCCTGTCAGGCAGTCCCCCGGTCATGAACATATGATTGACATGTGACCGGCACTTATGAAGGAAACTTACAGGTAACAGGTAAATGTATCTGTTCCAACTTAGGTGCAAATTCAACTTAAGAACAAACCTAGAGAATCCATCTTGTTTGTAACCCAGGGACCTGACTGTACTCCTGATCATTTGGCTTGGGCTTCTGGTCTTTAGCATTCTCTTCCTCTGTTATTAGTGGAAGAGATCAAAAGATCAGTGTAATACTTTATAAAGGTGGGATCACAAAGCAGAAGGCAGAGAGGAGTATAGCAACAATAGATATAGGAACATTTTAGGGGGGGAATCAAATTCTTAACTTGTTACCTAATAGGTATCGGAAAAAAAATTCAGAGAGGTTAACCATGAAAGAAAATAATGGCAAAATGGTCCTAATCTTGGGGTGGATCCAGGCTAGGCTTAGTCACCTTCATATTCCCAGAGTGCCTTGCATCATGCCCAATATACAGTAAGTGCTCAATGAACGCTGAGGTGCCCTGGGAGCAGAGGACTCACCAGCGGGTCTCCTTCAGCATCACTGGGGGGCACTTGTTTGCTTGTTGACCCCTCCCGAGGCATGGAGTAGCCATCAAAGCCGACATCCTCAGGCCGTAGCTGCAGGAGGGGAGGCCACTCATGCTGCTGCGGGCTGGCTGCCCATGGATAGGTGTCCATCACCCACTTGGCGGGATCCTCCCACGGGGTGCGCCGTCCATAGAGCTGAAAACAGGCAGAGAAGGAACAGTCTGGAAGTAGACCAAGACCTCTCTTACAGCCCCAGTTTTGGAACTTTCTGAAAAAACGCCCCAAGCTCAGCATTATACCTTTTCCCTTGATGGAGGAATTCCACTTCTGGAATTTTAGCCTAAGGATGTCATCCAAGATGCAGACAGTTTAAGGTGCTGAGACCAAAGGCAGCATAACCTACTGGTCAAGAGCACAGACTTTGGAGTCTGGCTAATCTGGGTTCACATCCTATCTCTACCACTGACTCACTGTATACCTAAACTCTGAGCCATGGTAACCCAATATGAAAAATTGGCTCTGGGGAAAAAAACCAACTGTCTATCTGACTTGAAGCATTTGCCAATTTCCATGGTGTGAATACTCTCACCACGGCTGATTTCAAACTATCAACACGATGTCACTGAAAATAGAATTGGAAGGAGGCACTGCTGGCTTTCAGGAGCGAGCTCTAGTCTCCCGCTAGGCACATGCACCAGAGAATACCTCCCACACGAGTCAGGTGGTGGCCACTGGGCAGGCAGGGAAGAGTCATAGGGGCCCTGGCTCAATAAAACCCTATTTCTTGAGGTTGGTCTGACTCTTGAGAGCCCCTCTGTGGACTCGCTTGTCACTTTCAAAGCAGCTAACTGCTAAGAGAGGTTGCCTGATGGTAGTGGGATTGTGAGTGCTTGTCCTTTGTCATATATTTCTCAAAATTGTCCATAGTAACTAACTGGCTCTTCAAACAGTAAACTGTGTTATCACCACGCCTCCAAGCTCCCTCCCTCCCCTCTTCTCTTTACAACTGTGAGGCCAGGCTCTTTTTCTTTCTAATGATAAAATGATTTAGTGACCCTTGCTGGCAATTTTGAGAGACGTATACATTCTTTAATAGGCTGGACCACTTCCCAAGGTGAGGCTCTCCCTGATATGCAGCTATGTGTCATCTTACCATTCCTCTTGAGCAACACCACCACACCTTACAGCTCACCGTGTGCCGGGTACCGTGGGAAGCACTTTATGAGTATCTGTTTAGCCACCATGTGACTCCAAGAGGAAGTATTACTATCAGCCTAGGAGGCAGCCTAGCAAGGAGAGGAGCCAGAATGGAAACCAAGTCTGTTCAGTTCCATGGACCACTGGTGTGCCCCATGTGGCAGCCTGTGCTCATAGCCAGAGCAGTGTTACCTGTGGTTCTGAAAAGCATCCTCTCTACAGGAAGCCTCCGGGTGCCAAGAGCGAAGACTTCTAAACCACCATGGCTGCAGTGGGGCTCCAGACTGCACACAAACCTGGGCTGCAGGCCTGTCCATCTGCTCTCCTCACCCTCCCAGGACCCCTACAGTGCAGAGGGGGCTCAGAACAAGATGCTGACAGCAGAACAGAGCTGAGCTGTGAACTGCCAAAATGACTTCTTTCTGAGTGGAAGAAGCTGAGGAAATCAAGGCCCAAAGAGTGCAGCCAGCTGTGAAAGGTCACACAGCAGAGCACAGTTTGGACCTAGGACCCCAGAGCCCTCGTCCCAGTCTTTCCCCTCCTTGCCCCTCCTGACTGACACCACTTTGAACTACTCTATGGGCTGGAGACACAGGACTCAGTCTGAAGCCGTAAGATGCAGACCAGGCTGTTCACCAGACATTAGCACACTGGCCTGTGCTGGGCTTGTGCCCCTCAGTCCTCTATGTATCCCTGACAGGGATGCTACCCTGGCCCCATGTCTCCGCAGGAGCGGCTCCCTCCTCCTCCACTCCAGACACACGGCCTCCTCAGACCTGTCCACTTTCCCAGATGCCAGCATCTCTCCTGTCCAGTGCTGGCCCTGTCTGCTGCTAAATCTTCCTAGACCCAGAACAGCAGTGAGTCCCGGGCCTGGGACTTCAGTCTGGCATTCAAGGTCTAGGGAGGCAGGAGTCATTTGAAGGGTGTGTGTGTCTGTGTGTCAGGGCAGAAGAGAACATGGAAGCCAGATACGACAGCCTGTGGCCGTTCCAGATTAGACACATTCTTGCAGTTTTTAGAAGCTCCCCTCCAAGAACTTTCCCTATGGAACTAGGCTGCCCTTCCCAAACCAGACTTCACATGAGGCTGAAACAAACCCCTCTCTGACAGCCACGGCTCTGTCTCTACTCCCAGGCCAGATGAGGACAAACTCGGGGCTGCAGAACCACAGAGCCTAGAATGCTTGCAGCTCAGCAAGTCCTCAGAGATTATCTGGCCCAGCAGTTTTCAAACATTTGCTCTTCATTCCTGACCTCATCTGAGTAGTCTGGGGAATGTTTAGGCTTCATGGAAACTAGCCTTAAAAACACCCTTCTAGTCTAAACTTTTCAGTGAGCAGTTGGGGAACCTGATGCCTAGAGATGGGAGACTCGCTCAAGGTCTCAGAACCAGCCGGATCACCTGGCCGATGGCCCCGTGCTCATCCCTCTCACCCTGTTACCATTTCCTGAGGCACCAGGCCTGTCCTGGGCACTGAGTCTTCTGTAGACATTAGACACTTTGGCCAGTGTTTCTAATGACAACTCCAAATGGTGAACAAGACTAGGGACCGAGTCATAAGACAGACGCACATTAGGCACAGGCTACCATCATCTGCAAGAACAGAAAATATTTTTACAAGCCTTCCCAGTTGTCACTGGGCATGTTCCAGTCTGGCTGATGAATGGCTATGTAAGTATTATGGCAAGCAAAGGAAATATCATGAAACTCCTTGGCTCCACTGTAGGGCCCTGAGGGCAGCTGCAGAGACAGCTAAATGACAGACAAGTAGAGGCAAGACCCACTATCCCTGAGGCAGGGAAGGAACCTGGCATCCCCACTGGGTCAAGAAGAACAGGAATGGGACAACAGGAAGCCAAGACCTGGGCCACTGTGAGCCTTCTGACTCTGGGATGGGTGGGGCTTCTGGGAGCACACGTATACCATGCAAGGACATGCCAAGGTACACATTCAGGAAGCTTCTCCACACATGTGCGCACACACAAAAATTAATCTTAGGATTCTGGCACCTAAACTTGCAATGCCACCGACATCCACCAGGGGGTGATACCACACTTCCTCCAGGCATGCATGCAACCCTTGCAAGGGCTGCAGGGGGCCATCCTTACCTCCTGATTCTAGTAGGTCTTCCCATACTATCATGGGCAGGCCCCCTTCCCGCCTCCCCCTGAGTGACAGCCCTGTCAGGACCCATTCTAGGGACTCCCCCTCTACTCAGCTACAATCTTGGCCAAGGGATTACTTGCTCTAAACTGTGCTCATGGCACCTACCTGGGTTAGGTGAGGAGTGAGAGACGCCATACTGTACGGCCCAGCATACAGTAAGCATGGACTCAAAGTAGCGCCAAAGACAATAGAGACTTTTAATTATTTCTCGAATTAAAACATCCTTTTGTCAAAGGAAATCATATGTGGAATTCCACTACATAAGACACTTCATTGCCTGAGCCACCTGAAGCTTCTCAAGGATTTATGCAGGGCCTCAGGGCAGCCTGAAGACAGCACAAGCAGCCAAGGGGTCAGCTAATCCTGGGCTCCAACACTTGTTCCATCCTACCTTGCCAAGGGACCTTGGTGATGTCTGTAAGATACTTACTAGGCTGTTAGAACTAAATGAGATCGTGTGTGTCAGCCTTTAGCACAGCAGCTGGCAAGTAGCAGGCCCTCAATAAATGTCAGCAAACATTCCTTCAAAACCAGAGGCAGGAAGAACACAGCAGGCTTCTGCACGAATTAGCAGATTCCACGAGGTTTCCTAGGCCCACTGGGATGATGAGGTCACAGCATTGGGGTGGAGTGGCTTGCTTCTGAGCCACTTAGTAGGATGTGAACGCTGGCTGCCCTCCTCTGCTACTCTATACTCTTGAAAGACTGTCCTTTAAATGACCTCATGGCACAGGGAAGCAATAGCTTTTCCTGCCTCACACTGAACTGGTGAATCTCCAGATTGTAGCATGTCTCTGCTCCCTGCCCCACAAGGGCTTTTGCACAGCCATCCCCAAGTCCATTCAACCCGTGACCTCACCCTATCTTGGTGGGAAGGAGGCTCAGTGCTCCTCTATGATAAACTTCATCAGCAGCCTCTCCAAGATAGGAAAGGAAATCTCTTCCTATCTAGCTGACACCACCTTCACAGCCATGCTCAAAAGTCTTCTTCTAGGTATAGGTCCAAAGGGGCAGGGCCCTGGCACTGCCAGCCATTGGTCACCACCAAGGGGCCTGCTGATGTGCTGTACAGGCTGGAACTTGGACAGGCTGGGGAGGCCTTTACTCAGCAGAGCCTGTGAGTTCTTCTAAGTGACTCTGAATCACTCCCCTTCCCTTACCAGAAGATACATTTGGAGTAAAGAAGAAGTAAGTGGGAGAACTTAGAGGCCAGAGGTGAACAGTGCACCTCTTCTGTAATTCCTCTGCTTCTCTAGCGCAGCTAGGGATGCCCGGAGGTAACAGGCATCCCATAGCCCTGGAGGCCACTGATCGAGAATAGGGCTGAAATGAGACAGACTGTAAGAATCCAGCGGGTGGGGCATGCTTCCACTGGCCCCCCAAAATAGGAACAACTGGGTGGCTGTTTAAGTTTGTGGTAGCAACCCATCTGATTAAAAACTAAATTGTGGTTAATCTACCCAGGCCTGCGACTTTATCTACCCAGGGAGATTCTCCTGCAAAGATCTAAAATTGTTCATGCCTTCTTTTATGAAAGCAACATTTAATAAGAGTCCCGCTAACCAATGATTTGGGGCTGGCCAAGGACTGCCTCCTTTCTTGCTTTTCTCTGCCTTCACAACCCTCTTGTCCTTTAACGTAGCAGTTTGAATGTGCTGCATGTGTTCTTTAGCTCAATGAAATACCCATCACAGAGGCAGGATAGCCTTCTTTTCATGTTCTTTTTGTCCTGAAGACCATCATTACTGCTACATGTATAGATAAAAAGCAGTTAAATATTCCCCAGGTCCAGTCAAATGAACAGAAATGACAAACGCAGACAGAAACAACTTGTAGCGTCACACACAGGCATGTGGGTACACAGCGCTCCCGCACCCTCCCAGGTGCACAACAGCCCCTTGTGTCTCCTGCTGCCCAGTACTCAGTAAACAAAGAAGCCCTTGGAAACCTGGCTGTAACAATGGCTCCCGGCTTAGACAGCCCGGCACGATGCCTGATAATTACTCACTGTGAGTACTGAGAGCCTTCTGAACTTCTTAGGGTGCCTCAAGGCTCAACAATAAAAACCGTCCCAAGCTCTGATTTAATAGTAAGCTCCTAGTTAAACCCTGGGCTGAGTGAAAAGTGGAGAATTTGTTTTCCAGCTGTTGTCAGCCAGGTGGGACTTGGAGCTTTAAGAGCCCGAAGGTCACCTGTGCGTGGTCCTGATGTCAGGGAGTGTGTGCCATGGGGCCTGAGGGCTAAGAGCCTGGAATTTGATGTAGAAGGTGAGGATTCAAATTCCAGACCCTTTGAATTTCCCTTTTATAACCCTAGGCATGTCGTTTATTCTCTTTGTGCCTCAATTTTTCTCTCTTATAAAATGGAGACACAAATTCTCTGTCCAAGTCCCAGGACTAATCCAGAGTTTAAACTAATAAAAGACAGAAGCTACTTTATAAACTGTGAAGTGCTATCTACACGTGTGGTTCCCCTTCTTGTGCACAGACTCTCCTGAGCACTTCATCACCACAGTTTCCTTTAATCCTTGCAACAACTCTTGGCATCAGAATATCAGTGAGGGCACCGAGGCACAACAATTTGCTGGGGTCACACAGCTCATAAGCAGCAGAGCCAGGATTTGCAGCCAAGCATTTCTGTACTGTGCCAGACTGATCACCTGGCAGGTGAGAGACGGTCACTTCATGTCAGTCTAGTTCTTAAGGGGGAGATAAAGACAACTCATCCGCGGAGTCCCCCTCAACTTTGGGAAGCCAGCAAGGGGCCTGCCTCTCACCTGGAGTCCTTCTCGGACGGCTTCTAGGAGATAGGGGATGATGGAGTAGTTCCATAAGTCAGTGAACCACACTCTTGAGCCATCCACGTCAATGGGGCACGATAGGAAGAGCCGGGGGCCTGCGGAGCACAGTGAAAACACATTTGAGCTGAGGTGGGGATGGAGCTTGGGCATCAGGGGTAGCCATGGTCTGAGTGCCTGCAAGGGAAGGACCCCTGGGGTTCTGAGCCATGGCAGGTGGATGGCAGACTGTGCCTGTAAAGGGCCATCCTGGCCAGGGCGCAGAGGATAGCCATCTGGGAAGCTCCAGGGGTGTCACCTCCCCCTCAGCCCTCCCTTCCCTACCTGGCCTCCCACCTACCGATGGTGACATCTGAAGAGCTGTGAGCCTCCAGGAAGCGGTTGAGGTGATGCCAGACCTTGGGAATCCAGTCAATGATTTTCACCAGCTCCACATTCCGCACCCGCCCACTGATCTCCGTTTCCATGAGCTTCCTCCTCAGGAACCGGCCCAGGAAACCCTTCACGGGCTCCGTGTGGTTGGCACAAAGCACCCACCTGGGGGAGGTCAGAACACTTTTTAAGATGCTGATGGTGATTGCTGACCTCGAGAGCCCAGGATGTTAGGAACAGAAGATGTGTACGCTAACACAAAAACAGGAATCATTCTGCACCAAACACTGTTCTAAACATCCCACATACATATTAACTCATGATTCTCAAGGTAACGCTATGATGTAGATAGTATCACGGTACCCATTTTACAGATAGAAATGCTGAGAAACAAACAGGTTATGGAAATTATTGAGGATGAAACAGCCTATTAATGGACAACCTAAGACTAGCATCAAGACAGTCTGGCTTCTGGCTTGGTGCCTGTAGCTCTGTGGTTAGGGCCCTAGCCAGATACAACAGGGCTGGAAAGTTTAAACCCAGCCTGGGCCTACTAAAACAAACCAACCAACTATGACAATATACAACAACAAAATAGCCAGGTGTTGTGGCAGGCGCCTGTAGTCTCAGCTAATTGGGAGGCGGAAGCAAGAGAATCACTTGAGCCCAAGAGTTTGAGGTTGCTATGAGCTGTGACACCACTGCACTCTACTGAGGGTGACATAGTGAGGAAAAAATAAAGTCTGGCTCCAGAGTTGGGCTCTAACCGTTGGGTCACCTGCCCCTTCTTATAATATGGAAGCACAAGGAGTGGGACATGGTCCTGTTCCCCAGGAGCTCACAGTCTGCTAAGTGAGGCAGACAAGGCGCAGATGAGATATGATGAAGCCCATGGCAACCAGGCAAGGCCCCTCAGAGGAGGCGACGTCTGGGCTGGCAATGGATGGCCAAAGGGGCAGGTAAGGAAAGTCAGTAGTGAATGCTGGGGTGCGGGGAGAGTGCTGGCTGCAGCCTTTGCAAAGGCGTAGGAAACGGCATGGACATCTGGCAAAGTGAACTTGCCAGAAGTTCACTGTTCAATGAAGTTTAGACTTAGCCTGCCAACCCAGGGAGGCTGGATTTCATCCTGCAGGCAGAGGCGAGCTGGTGAAGAGCTGTAAGCATGAGAGTTCTAAGGGCAGATGGGCACTCGGAATGCCCACTCTGTGCAGAGGATGGCCTGTGAGGACCAAGCTATAGGCACACATACTGGTTAGAGAATGACGGCGATGATGGTATACTGGGTGATGATGTGGCAGTGGTGGGGGAAGAAGAGGGGACAGAAGCAGAAACTTGAGGGCTATTTAGGGGAAAGCACAGATAAGACCAGAACAGCCCGAAGGCAGAGGGGAGCTATGCTCTCAGTGGGCTGCAGGAGTCATTCCTTAGACAACTGCATGCAGGTCCACTTTCAAAGGATCTCCCTCAGAGATGCCCGCACAGTGGCCAGTGAAAATGAGCTGCGAGTCCCAGCTAGGAGACAGCTCCACACCCAACTCTGAGGGCCCTGGCAGGAGAGCTGGAGTCTGCTGAGATTAAGGGCAGAGCAAAGGGTGTCTAGCGATGCCAGGGCAAGCAGCCTGGCAAGCTGAGTTGAGCAGTCTTCCTCAGCCCTGGCTTCAAGAAAGAACTGGTACAGGTGCTACAGCAGGGAGGGGAAGATAAGCCACCAAGGAGGCACAGGAGCTGGAACCCGAAGGGCCTAATGCAGCTATGACGGGATGTTTCTAAGCCAAGAGCTGTCACCGCTCATGTTCACTCGGGACAGAGACACATGGTTGGTAATGAGCAGGGGCAGCAAGCGTGCGTAGAGGCCCTGTCCAGAGCTACCTCCCCGACACTGCCATATGGGGGTTACACAGGGACCTGGTTAAACTTTCGGCTCTGCCACTGACCTCACAAAGTCACTCAAGTCTCCAAGTCCCAGTTTCCCTATTTGTAAAGATTCTTTTTTCTTTTTTTGCAGTTTTTGACCAGGGCTGGGTTTGAACCCACCACCTCCAGTATGTGCGGCCGGCACCCTACTCCTTTGAGCCACAGGCGCTGCCCAGTTTCCCTATTTGTAAACTGAGAATGATACAAAGTAGTTTACATCCTCAAGAGGTTGAAGGGTTAAATGAATTAAACTGGGAAAAATAACCCAAAACCTAGCACAGAGCACACACTTAACAAAGGCTCTTCCACTCTCCCTTTCCAGCCCTTCTTTTTTGTGACTGCATACTTCATTGGCCAAGGGAAGGGAACACTTACCTGAAGTTATGATGGAGCTGCAGGTTGGGGGTAGAAGAGGTAGCCTGGTTCATTGTGCCAATTATGTAAGGGCTGTGGGGGAAAGGACGGAAAGCTTGAGTGCAAGGCAATCTAGTGAACACGGTGCTCACAGAGGCTGGTGGGTCTGTGTCCAGGCAGGTGGGCGGCCTGCAGCCTCCCCATCCCGGCCTGGTGTGCATGCACACTGCCCACCAGGTGGTGGCACGTCAGGGGGTGGCACGCTCTCCCAGGGGCTGTGAGGTCTGGAGGGGGCCTTTACCATTTGTGGTACTTGCAGTTGAGCAGCCCATTGAAGATCTCGCCCAGTGAGCTGACGTGGTGCAGGTTGTCCAGGATGATGACCAGGGGCATGTCCACAGCATTGTTCTCACTGTTGCACTGATCGGCAAGATTGGATAGGTACTGGCGCAATTCCTACAGAGCCCGGGGGTGGGAGAGGACAAGTTGGTGAATGCACCCAGTGAAGACTCCCCTGCTCAGGGCCTTCACTGCGTCCAGGCCAGTGCAGGCAGAACGGCCCTTCACACTGCCCTGCTGTGAGCACGTTCTGGGTGTCTGCCTGTTACAGGGCACAGGCTTGTGCTTGGGGAATGCGGGGTGGGTGTGGGATGAGTAAGCCTGGGTCCTGCCTTCTGGCATTTTCTACACGACTGAGCCTTGGGCAAGAGCTCAGTGCTATGGAGATTCATACAGATGTGGTTTTTAGCTCCTGCTGTAATGCTTCTTTAGAAACGTCACTTTTCGTGCTATTTCTTATAATGCCAACCTCCCAATAGGCTTGTGAAGAAGCTTCTGAGAGAAGTGCTCAGAGTCCTTGTGTGTGTGCCTTGGCATGAATGAGGGAAGGCCCCGGCTTGCTTTCCCCTGCAAGGACGCCCTCACATACAGCATGGGCAACAACTGTACACCGCAGGTGGGAGCAGGGGAGGGCAGGCTCTGTGTCTCAAGAAGCAGCACTCTGTCATCACAAGTGCCTAGGGCTGAGACTGTCTTATGCACTTTGGTGCCTTGGTAGCATGTGCTTTAGATAAAGCTGAGCAGCAGAGGAGCCAGACCCCCGCCTGCTGACTAGTGCCACGTGGACACAACACACAGTGCAGGGGGTGGCGAGTCCTCACGTACCAGGGATCTGGGAAGGTCCTCTTGAAGGGGAAGGCTTTGAATTTAACCTTGATAACATACAAGGCACTGGCTCAGCTGGGACTAGAACCCAGCTCAGGGTGCCGGGGCGAGGTATGCATACCGGAAGAACGGGCACCAGGGGAAGAAATTGAAATGGTGAGGTAAGGACCTGCTGGGGAACTCAGGATGCCTGACCCATGATACTGTCATCGTAACGATAGCTGGTGTCACTCAGAGCCAGCTAGAGATCTGTGGGCCTTACACACAGGAACTTCTGCAGCCTCTCCAATAGCCCTATGAGGTGGGTACCATGATTATCTCCATTTTACAGAGAGAGAAACTGAGGTACACAAAGATCAGGTGAGAGACTGCAGGGAGGCAAGCAGTGGGGTGGGTCTGACTCTGGTGCCTGCTCCAGTGTGGATCTTCAGCACAGCAGCATGTGGCTAGCCTGCTTGCACAGAGGTTACAGCTCCTCCACCTCCCACCAGCACACATTCCACCCTTGGCCTCACTATGAGGTCAAAATATGGCTTGTTAGAAGTGGAAAAAGTCGAGCTTTTAATGTTACTGGTTCTGGGCATGTAATCCTAGCACTCTGGGAGGCTGAAGTGGGTGTACTGCCCTTGAGGCTGAAGTAAGGGTTAAGAGTTGCAAGCAGCTTCTTTGTCTTAAGAGTTCTAGTCCAGCCTGAGCAAGACTCCATCTTTAAACATAGAAAAACTAGGCAGGCATCCTGGCAGGTGCCTGTAGGTCCAGCTACTTGGGAGGCTGAGGCAAGAGAATCACTTAAGCCAAAGAGTTTGAGGTTGCTGTGAGCTGTGATGCCACAGGACTCTAGGGCAACAGAGTGAGACTATCACAAAAAAAAAAAAAAAAAGAAAGAAAGAAAAAAAGAAAAAGAACAAGAAAAAGAAAATATAGTTACTGGTTATTTTAGCCCCTCTTTACCCTGGGTTCTTGGCTCCAGGTACCTAGGACAGGGCTCTGCTCCTTGAGACTAGAGCCCTCCCTCCCCTGCTCAGGCCTGCAGTACACGGTTGGTGACAGGGTTCTGTACGAGGATGCCCTCCAAGGGGAAAGTGAGTGGGGGCCCAGATGGTGCCTGGGGAGCCTTCCCTACCCTCACACCTGAGCTCCCTCATCCTGCTCCTACATCAAAACCACTTGGGGAACCTGTGGAGAGTGCAGATTCCTCCCCCACAAAACCTAGTGCAAAAGACCATCTAGGAGTGCGGTCTGGGAATGTGCGTCTTCTGGAACCCCAGGTGATCCCTAAGACAAACCCCAGGTGATCCCTAAGACAAAGGAGCTGCCTTGGGCGCCTTTGCATAGGGCCAACCAGAGTGAATCATCCAACTATCCTCACATCCTCTCTCACTGCGGGAGAGAATGAACAGGTCTAAGAAAACACTTTCCAACCCTTGGCTGGGACTAGATCAGACTCCATCTGAACAGGTCTCCATCAAGAAGGAGCCAACCTATTTGCTGGCCACAGGGCCAGTTCTACCTCGTGGTACCATCTGAATGGTCATGGACACCAATCTGTCATAAGCCTTTACTTCTTCCTCTGCAAAACAGAGACAGTGACAACTACTTCCTTGAAGGTGTTGCAGTGAAAAAGCCAAGTTGCTGGTCATGGGGCAAGCAGTCTGTAAATGGGAGATGTTGTTACTTTTGGGATTGGCGTGATAGCTACCACTGTCCCACAGAAGAAGGAAGACCGGTGTTTATTTTGGAAGATTAATAACACCTGGTGGTCACATGCTAAATTGTTGGTCAGTTGACACTGCCAGATCAAGGATGATTGTGAAGAACTACCAGCACTGAGCAGCATAAATGAACTCAATTGACTTAGCCAGAGACGGAACTTTCTGAGGGAAGCCCTCCTCACCTCCTTTCTATAACCACCAAAGGAGAGCTGCTAGGAAATGCTTTCCCATCAGGAGGGCGCTGGTATCGTCAGTGCTGAAAGGGCCCCCAACTGCAGCAGGCACAGGAATGACCTCCTCACCTTGCTGGACTTGTGGTCCACGTTAAAAGTGGCAATTACCCCGTCGGTCAACTCCCGTCCCTCTCGAAGCACCATGTACTCTGACAGTCGGTTTGCCAGGTAGGTCTTCCCGGTGCCGCTGGGGCCGGAGAGGATGATCCGCCGGTGCTCCCCCAGCAGGGAGACGTAGCGCTGCAGGATGGGCTTTGGAATCAGGGACTCAAACACCAGCGAGTCCAGGCTGTTTTCTGCGAGCCCTGTGTTTGAGAGAGACGGGGGTGTGTGAGGCCCTGTAGACAAGGCAGCTCTCCGTGCTTGCCTAACTGGGGCCGCCAAGACCTGAGGATATCTTTTTCCTTGGTAGCCCACTCACCTGAAGTCACTGCCCACCTGGGTAGACTGGAGGCTGAGAGCAAACTGTCACTGCTCCAAGAAGTGCCCTCCCGCCCCCGCCATTCCTAATAAGCACTGTGTCCTTCTGGCTCCTGTCTTGGGCGACTTTCCCAGATTCAGACTCACGTGAATATCTGGGCTGTCGATCCTCATCTGTTCTGTGCAGAATTCCTAAGGCTCTGGGTTCTGCTTGCCTGTCTGTGTTTACTACAGTGCCTGCCCAACCACAACTGAGTCTTCTTTACTGTGCCTGACAAACCCTGAGGCTGCCTCTTCTTTCCCTTGTTCTCTCCTGTGTGCCACTGCTGTCCACTCTCAGATCCACCACAGAGGTGATAGTACTTTTGTCTTTAAAATGAGAAAAAATCAAGAGAGGACTGTTTGATTCTGAACCTAGGCTAAGATGCTACATTCCAGAACCTCTGATTGTCAACAAGTGGAAGTTTTATCTTTCCCCTTGCCTACCTGGGGACAACTTTATTAATCAGGGTTATTGGCTTTACAAGAGCTATTTTCTTGATACTGTCTCCAAGAAAAGATCCATCTTAGATTCACTGTCCAGAACTTAGAATGATTCTGTTTAAAAACTACATTTAAGACAATCAGTATTAGTAAAAAAAAAATAAAGTCAAGGGGATTTATTGTTTTGTAATAGCATCTTCCTTCCTCATAATCATTCACTGTAGATTCACAAAGTAGATTCCCCCTGAGATGCATTTATATGCTTGTTTCTGATTTTTCCCCCTAAATGCAATGACTGTTTTAGAATGACCAGGATAAAGGTCCCCTAATGCCTTATCTGCTGGGGGCAGAGGCCTAAAACTTTCCAGCTACTGAGTTCAATAAAGCCTATACCAGCTCAAACCTTGATGTGAAGTATGGAACGTAGGATTTGGGGTCTAAACTTAATAACAACAGTGAATAGACACAGACAGAACTTCTAAAACACCTCTCTCTGCATATATGCTGCTGTTTCAGGCTCTCGCTATAAACCCCCCCCCCCCCCGGAAGTGATGTTTGGCTGACAAACTCCCTTGAGAACATACAAAGTCACACTCCCCTCCCCTGGTACCACTGAAGTGAATCATCGTACTCATGAAATTCTTCCAGCTCAAATCCTTGAGTAGTTTTTAGTGCCTTGAAGGTGTAAGTTTTAAGTACTACAGGAAAAGAGAAGAGTCAGGTATCACTGAAAAATAAACCTGAGCTGATCCTTCAAAATGCTAAACCTTGAAGTGCTGACAACAGCAAAGGGTCAGGCTCTGTGGGGGTGGCGTGTTCCACCAGCAACCAGATCATCTCGTCACTGTTTTTATAGAACTTCGGTCTGGTCACAGCGAGAGGTCATTCCTCTGACCCCTGTTCACCTGTAAAGTGAGCAGGGAACAGCGCATGCCTGGCAGCAGGGATGTAATGCAATCTGAACCCAGGATGGGAAGGCTTTCCTTCACGGGTTCCTGTGAACACTTGTTCCAGTGTGCCTGACACCCCTCTCTGCTCCCCTTTAGAGCATAACTCTTCTTTGTCACAGGTAGTTCAAGTGAAGCCAGTCTAGCCCCTTCATGCACCCAGATGTGTGGGCTTGTGACCCAGCTTGGCCAAACTCTCCTTCTGTTCACAATGACTAAGTCAATGATGGGCACTTGATTCATGGCAGGCCAGGGTCACCCCTAATAATCTCGTATTACATTTTTCCAGAAAGGTTCCTTTAGGTGCCTAAAATAGATCAATTAATTAGGGCTCCCAGGGGTCATTTCACCAGCAACATGCACAAAGCTGAGGCAGGCTTGGTCCCTGAGCACCTGATCCATAAATTTCCCTTGTTGGTATAGCTACTTTTGGGTTGGCTTCTGCCACTTGTAGTTCAAGGGCACAATTGTAGACTTTTACTTGCCACCAGAAGGCTGTGTGAGGCTCAGGTAACATGTACCAAATGCCATCTGTAGAGCTGAGATTTAATTCTTGGTGATGGAAAATGTTACAGGGTGTGTGAAAACTCTATCATCTGGGAAATAAAACCTACATCAGAAAACTGTAAAACCGTGCTGTCAAACTTTAGTTAAGATCAATGCCTTTTAGAGAAGTGAAGAAATGGGACAAGATAAAGAATGAGCCTGGTACACACAGTATTTATAAGAGTCTATTACTCGAGTAATTCATGCATAGGAAATGATGGGGTTTTGCAGTTGAATAAATTTGGAACAGACTGAACAGCCTTTTTAATCAGCAGGAGTTAGGACACTAAAGGACAGTGCCTTTAATGTAGTGTACTCCTGCCCACTGGCCCACAAACCGAAATGGGGATAAGGATGCAGTTGCCCAGATTTCTTTGGCCATAAAAGGTCCGTCCCCCCACCCCCCCTTCCACCCCCCAGAGAACTCTGTGAGCCTCGAGTTCCAAGGAACACACTTGGCCTGGGGGTTAATATCTCTGGGTAATGAGGCCATCGGAAGCTCTGGCAGCTTTGTGCGTGAGCTAGAGCTGTAGCAGTTTCATCAGGATGCTCAGAGCGACTCTTGTGCAGCCTACAGCAAGTCGTGGTTTCCCCATCTTTAGAATGGACCATGTCCAAGGCTTGTTGGCAAGAGGAATTCACTGGGATTGGTAAAGCCTCATTTCAACAGGGTTATTAAGATTACACCATCTCAGAGTCATAAGGCTAATGGGATCTTTTGTTATATAATTACAGCAATAAACTAAAATTATTTGTTTCCGACAGTGGTTGAAAAAGCAAAAGACTGTTCAACTTGCTTAGCTAAGTGTAACTGTGGTAGAAGGGAAAAAGAAAAAAAGAAAAAGAGCAACCCACATACACATGCACAAACAAAACTGTGGCTGCAATTGACCAGGCTGGGTCACGGAACAAAACGAGCCATTCCTGAAAGCTCCAAACTTCCCAATCAGCCAAATTACCTTTGACGGTCACAGAGATGGTTGTGTTCTCCCCAACCAGATAGCCACAGGGCAGCAGCTCGGGCGTTTCGGAGGTGTTGCTGCGCTTTATTTCCCCAATGCTGTAGCCGAGCACGCTGTCAGAATTCAGCCCGAGCTGACTTACTGGGTCGACGTGAATGATGTATTCCTGGAAAAAAAAAATATAATAAAGACCCCATCAAAGATGTGGCTCAAATCTGCCCATGACTCATGTTTTCACTGGGTGATTTACGACCATCTTCTCTTCTCAGATGATATGAGTTGAAACTGAGCTGTGGCACGAGGGGGAGAAGAGCTGACTTTCCACTGGGATAATGCCCTGGTATCACAGGCCTCTTACAGTACAGATTTATTTGGTTAGGAACGGGGAGAAAAAACAAATCCCTGACAAGACTGTGAACGTTTAGTCTAGATGAGCCAAGCGTGGAAACGTGAGGCCGCGTTCCTGGAGTTCAGCTGAGTCTCTGAGACCTGGGGCCTGTGAATGGTGCAGGAAAATTCGTGAGAAAGTGACTCTGACAGAAAATCTCTCTACCATCCTCTTCTTTTGGCTCCAAGATCGAAGTGATGAGAAAGAGAACAAAACACAGGGCTGCCAGAAAAAGAAATCAGCTCTAGAGCTTTTGTTTAAAGATAGAGTCTCACTCTGTTGCTCTGGCTAGAGCAGTGGCGTCAGCAGCTCGCATCAACCTCAAACTCCTGGGCTCAAGCAATCCTCCCACCTCAGCCTCCCACGTAGCTGGGACTACAGGTGTGTACCACAAAACCTGGCTACTTTTTCCATTTTTAGTGGAGATGGGATCTCACTTTGCTCAGGCTGGTCTTGAAATCCTGAGCTCAAGTCCCCTCTACCTCAGCTTCCCAGAGTGCTAGGATCACAGGTAAACCACCACACCCAGCACAACTCTAGATTTTTAAGAAGGAAAATGTGTGCTTAATTTGGAAAATGTTCCCTCTTAGTTGAGTAGCTAAAAGGTTTGGGGTTGGTAAGCAAAAAACTAAGGTCCATGGGTTATGAGGTGGCCACACCACGAGTTAGATACAATCCCAGTAGCAGGCCTTGATCAGTCTCATTTTCTCACTTACTAAATCATCCCAGTGTGGCTCTTGCTCTTTTTAGCCCAATGGTTGTCATTCTAATCCAAGGATCTGTCAACTGGCCATGAGCAGATAAGGTATGGGTTGAGTAGGAGAAGTGGTCTGTCCTAAGCTATTCATAGTTCTTGCCTGGCCACATTTCTACAGACTGGCTAAGATGGGGTACAGTCTCTGGTCAAAAACCAGAACTTTGTATGAAGCCACCTGGATCTAAAGCAGTTGATTTTCAGCCACTGTGCTGTGGCACATCAGTGTGCTGTGAGAGGCTCTTAGGTGTGCTGCGAAAATTTTTAAAGTTTATTAATTAAATTATTTTTGAAAGAAGTTCAAAGCATATTAAGTATATTCTTTTCTTACTCTTTTTCTGATCAACATAATTTAAATGGGCTGTGGAAGTTTATCTAAAAGTTCAAGTGCACATGAGATACAAAAGGTTGAAAAACAATGATTTAGATGATTAGAAAGACTACAGACACTCGTTAAGTTAGACCAACTCAACAAGACCAACATGGTCTAGTTCTAGATCCAGGACCTTGGACAAATACCTTGACCTGGGCCTCACTTTCCTCACTTTTAAATGGGAAGGAAAACATGGGCTTAGCATGGCCTTTGGCACACATACACACAAAATGTGGGCTATTACTATTATTAAGGGGACATAATTAACAAACACTATGGTTGTTGACTTAGGACAACAGAAAAAATTTGCCAAAAGCTTCTTTCAAATTACCTTGTGCTCACCTTGGTACTCATTAGTTATTTTTCCTGTGGTAAACACTCAATCTAATGATGTATTTAGAAAAGAAAAGAGAAGGAAGTGTGCCAACATCCTTGACGCTGGCCATTGATCAGATGTTAATGTCACTTGTAGCAATCAGAGACTCCAGTGTTAGCACAGGATGCTGGGCAAGTCAGATCAAACCCTCCCAAGATGCTAAATCTGATGGTCAAGCCCCAGCCATCGATCACATACCCCAAAGCATATTCAATAGAAGGTAATTCTAAGCTAGAAAGAGATTTGGACCATTAGCAGTTCACTGTGAAAGGCTCAAATAATTGTTCCAAAGACTCCTACTAGCTGGCCAACCATTAGGAAGGACAGATGGAAACGGTTTGGCTAATCTTCAGTCTACTTACCATCATCCTTCCATTCCATCGAGGGCCAGGGACATTTCAGCAACATAAGGATGTTGAGGAGGGAACAGGCCTCCTGAGAGATGGCCAGGCTCAGGACACAGCCTCCCTTCCCTCCCCAGCCCTCACGTCGGGTGTACTGCTGTACCCATCACCTTGAAACACTTACTTTGAACAGCCGTCTAACCACCCCATCGAGCACATCCCACTTCGTCTTGCCACTAACTCCAATGCAGCCAATGAGAAAGACATGTGGTCTGGAATCCTAAGGGTAAGGAAATGTGTGCAGGTGAAAAACAAGTGGATCTCATCTCACGCCATTCAGCAGATGACTTAGATTGCCTTAGAACTCCACCAGTGATTTGAGAAAGGAACAACAGTTCTATTTGTTTCAATACCAGGTATAATTTAGGTGGAATATAATAGTCTCAAAACCCTTCCCTGAGGGTGGCTCCTGTGGCTCAAAGAGTAGGGTGCCGGCTCCATATACCAGAGGTGGCAGGTTCAAACCCAGCCCTGGTTAAAACTGCAAACAAACAAACAAAAAAACCCCTTCACTGCATTACCGCTCAAATAGCAATCCACGGATCAGGAAGAAAGAAGCTCCTCTCTGCGATCTGGAACCTTCTGCTACGTGTGTACCTCATACAGGGCATGGATCACACATCCCTGCCTGGAATACTCTCCCCACTCCTGTCTGCCATCTTTCCCTTTTGAAACCTTGCTTATGAACTCACCTCTTCCAGGAAGCCTTCCGTGCTTAACCCCTCCAGTTTCAGTGCTTACATTGCTTCAAAGGTTCTATACCCAACTTACATAATAACATGTTCTGAACTTATTTATATTTAGCTTCAGGTTTTTTTTTTCTTATTTGTATATTAAATTGATCTCTTTTGTAGATCTTGTACTTCTTCAGGACAAAATGTGTTTCTATATTTTTCCTTCATTTCTGTTTTTAAATAATAGCATTTATTGTTTTTCTTCTAATGAAAAGTTAATACAGGATCAGAACACTAGTAAAACTCTAAAAAAGATGATCCCCCAAATAATCATTTTCTACTTCTTTGCATCTCTGCCCACAGGGCTCTGCATAATGGGGGCCAACTTATCACATTGATTAAAGGAACAACTGATGGAACATTCCATTCTGTTTTTTAAAAAAATCTGACATGGTCATAGGATTATAGTTAGGAGAGTTGTTGGAGGGGGAAGGGCATTACTGAAAGGGGAGGCAGTTTGACAGTTAAGCAAAATCATCAGAGAAAAGAGCACCAGTCTTGCAGTGACATGATCGGACTCCCACCACTTGCCTTGTGGCCTCAAGTAAGTGATGTTTGTCTTGGGTTTCTCAGTTGTAAAATGCAGATAATAATCCCTGCACAACCAACCTCATCTGGATGATAGGATCCTGAATGTTATGATCTTTGACTTATAAACTATTGTAAAATGTAAGCTCTATCTGTTCATACTGATGCTCCCCAGAATAACTTGCATTCACAGGTATCATCTGCATTTATGTAAGTGCTATACGAATAAATCCCCCCTCCCTGATAATCCATCACTGTACTAACTACATCTTTTAAATGGAGCTATTTATTATATCTTCCCAGAACTGATGATGCTAAAACCCTTGAGAACTGCAAAATCCTGGGTTTACCTCCTTTAATGAGGCTAATAAGCTAGCCATAGAGTGAAAGCCCCTGGCAAAGAAAACTCTGGCTGCAGACAGTTTGTTCCGGTAGGCATTGCGGCTTCCCTTGCTGTCTGGAACTACAGTAGCATATTGGGCTAGAATGCTGATTAACAGTAGAGAAAAAAACTCAAGGGATCTTGAAATGCTAAGTCCCATTTGAGAGATGGTCATTCAGAGCATCACTGGGTTTAAGCATGAACTAAAATTCAACTTTTACTGTCAACCCCTAATCCCACCTAAAACAGTCTCTGGTAGTAGTGGAGATTGCAGAAGTTCCTAGACTCTGGAGGAAAACAGAAACCAGACTCAGAGCATGCAGGTTTCCCCCAGCCTTGGTGAGACAGGACGCCTGCCTCCCTGCCAGCCACCTGCGTGCTCCTGGGCCTGGGATGCTTCTGTCCTTTGGTACCTGTTTTCTCAGCAGCCTCTGAAGACCTGTAAACTGGTGCCCTTGTTCAGCTGATTTCTGTGCCTTGTATTCTAAATGTGCATAGCTGTCTTAGAAGTGCTCTGGGAATATATTAAACTCAGAAAAGCCCTTTCTGATGGATGTTAATGTTTAGTTAATGATGGGAAAGTGCAATGTGGGACCACTTTCGGTACTCTCCATTAGACTTTCAAACAAAAGAGAAAGGGAAATGCCATTCAGTCAGTTTAATTGTGTCAAAACGCTGCTGGGGATATGGTTAGTAAAGAGAAGCGTTAATAGTTATTTCCAAACCACCTTAGGCTCCAAGGTGATCTGGGTGTTATGATTAAATCTCTAAGCTAGGTAGTTCTACCTGGGGAGGGAACAGGCAGAGCAGGGAAAGGGATCCAACTAACCTCCTTCCACTTCATTTCCTCCTGAAAGCTGACAACTATCTTAACATGCCTGCCTCCTTCCTTCCGAGCCGAGCATTCACCAGTGTCATCCAGCAACATGTCTGCGAATGGAAAACATCAACAGCCTTAGGCACATGGGGACAGCAAAGCTGGCTTCCTGACACCCCCGCTGCTTGTTGGCACAGCAGCGGGACAAAGCAGGTGTCGGGGTGCGGGGGAAATGGGGTGGGATTTAGGGGAGGGGGAGAGGGCAAAATGGAGAATGCAGTCACAGAAACCAACGGCGGACCAACCAAGGAACCAGCAGGCTGACGATGCACCTTGCCAAATGGAAGTGCGAAGGAGAGACTCAACCGAAACGATAGCAATAGCATGGATAAAAAAGAAAAGCGTCAGCCTCAGTATGCTTACAAAGAAAGCCTAGATTGTGTTCACTGATGACTGCACCAGCCCAGAATCCATCCTGAAGGCAGGACGATCATAGACCAAGCCACTGCCCGGACTGGGACCTGCTACTGTAGGGTTTTTATGCAGCATTCAGCTTGCAGGTCAGCGTCTTAAAAATGGATCAAACAGAACTCAGCATGGTGGGTGAAGGGACCCAAGCCCAGGGCTTGGAGAGTTTGGGGTGCTGGAGCAAAGCATGAGAGCAGTCTAAAGGCTGAGCTCATGTTGGTAGCAGACACACACCCAAACACACACACCCCAAGTGCACACACACCTGTTGCCTCTCCATTTGATCTGTTATCTACTTGTCTTGGGGTTCTTGCTTGGAGACCAGAGTGCTAGGTACGAGTCTGGTCTTGTTCCCAAGTCCTGTGAGCTACTCACCCAGGCTGGTTGACTCAGTGAGGTTCAGGCTGTGCTGGGAGAACCCCATGGACTGCCTTGGGGAGGCGGAGATAGACACCTGGGAGGGGGCCCGGCTGCAGCCACTGCCTTGAGACTCCGACTTTAGCCGGTCATTCTCAGCTTTCAGCTTCTCTATTTCACTCTGCAAAGAGCAAGGAGACGTTCACTCACTAGATAGATTTAACGAGAGTAAGTCTTTTCCAGGGGAAGGATCTGACATTTCCTGCAGGAACTGGGTAGCGATCCCAAGCAAGGCAAGTAACACCATCAGAGGGAGTCAGCAGTGTTTGCGCCTCTGGCAGGGCAGGGTGCATTCTTTCAGAGAACCCGCCTTTGAAAAGACCTCTGAAATGCTTCCTAGAGTCTGCTGCTTGAGTGCTAAGTGGCAAAGAGTCTAAAGAATCTAAGAGGTTGGCTCGGCGCCTGTGGCTCAATCGGCTAAGGCGCCAGCCACGTACACCTAAGGTGGCGGGTTCGAATCCCCAGCCCGGGCCCGCCAAACAACAATGATGGCTGCAACCAAAAAATGGCCGGGCGTTGTGGCGGGCGCC
>CAUYQV010178529.1:0-11300 GCA_963574575.1 Galagoides demidoff
AGATTTCTAGATTTGAGTTTGAAGTTTCTTTAGATGGTAGAATGAGGGTGGCAGTTGTAGATTGGTGGATTTCTTGGATTTGCAGTCTGAGTGTCTCTGGTTATGGCTCTGGATGTTCTGGGGAACTGTCTGAGTGGCCCACATCTTCAATAGGTAGAGAGTTTGCCTATATGTGATCTCTTGTGGTGATTTTTTTGAGGTTTATATTAAGTTGAATGATTTCTGTTTGCAGAACTGTAGGAAAGGGCGGCTTTAGTTTTTAGTGAAACTAGAAGTCAAGATCCAACTCAGCTGATGGGAACATGAGAAGACAACATCTAGGAGCAGGTTAAAGCCGTATCAGTTAGAGGGTGAAGAGGGCTCTGTCTGAGGAAGTGGCTTCTCTCCAGACACCAAATCTTCTGGATCTTGTCTTGGACTTCCAGCCTGCAGTACTGTAAGGGGTAAATTTCTGTTGTTTATAAGCTACTCAGTCTATTGTTTTTTTGTTTTAACAGCCTGAATGAGCTAAGGAAAAATTCTAAATGAGAAAAAATTTATGAAGTACCATGAGCAGATATGAATGTAGGAAGGAAACATACGTTTAGTGAGTAGAAGGATAGAAATATAATAGCACTCAGCAATGTCTCATATTGTTTTTTCTTTCATAGGAATATGAGATTCTACCTCCTTTCAGGCCCATATGATAGTTCCAGCCAAGGAAAAGTGGAAGGAAGTGAAGTGCATGGCTCCCAGCCTGCAGCAGGGGTAATCCTATGTTGAGTGCTACTATCTACAGCCTCCTCCAAGATCCTGAATGTGGAGGCCACTGTTAAGAACACACTGTTGAAAAGACTGACAAACTGAGTCTCTGCCTGGTGGAGAAAGTCAAGGAAACCCATGGTGGACTTTACTGACATGAGAAATTCATTGTGTTGTGTTCTGCCATAGGGATGCCAGGATTGCAGTATACCCTCAATATCCTGACAGGTGTGGGAAATGATTAAATGACAATACACATCTACCATCTAAAACCCTAAATCACATTTCTGAAGTTCCAGTTTGGTAATATCATAAGACAGAAAAAAAAGTAAGGTTAAACTCTCAAATCTGTAATTGAATTTAATAGCAATTCAAGTAAAGTGTGTCCCCATGATATTCTTATAGATATTATTGGCAATGGTCTGATTTTGTCCACTGTTCCCCTATGTGGCCTACTAGTAAAGCCTGTCAAGTTAAAGCCACATGTGGGGGCCATTATTCACCTCATTAACAAATTGTTTAGGCCGGGTGTGGTGGCTCACGCCCATAATCCCACCACTCTGGGAGGCCAAGGCAGGTGGATATTTTGAGCTCAGGAGTTCAAAACTAGCCTGAGCAAGAGACAGACCACAGTCTCTACTGAATACAGAAAAAAAAAAGAAGAAGAAGAAGAAGAAGAAGCCTATAGGGCATTGGGACATGTGCCTGTGGTCCCAGCTACTACAGAAGCTGAGACAAGAGAATCCCTGAAGCACCAGAGTTTGAGGTTGATGTGAGGTATGATGAGTCCAGGGCATGCCACCCAGGATAGAAGAGTAAGGCTTTTTCTTGAAAAAACACAAATGACCAGATTGCTCAGTAGCAGGTCATAATTCCTGTCAGGTTAACAGAAAGGCTGATTGGAGGAGATGACTAGAAATGGGGCCTGAATTCCCATGATAGGTAGCAGAGGAAGAGACGTGTTTCTTGTTCTGCAGCTTTGCCTAGGGTGATCAGATTTTAACATTTGTTAAGTGGGACAATATTGGGGGGGCAGGGCGGGGGCAGGGACAGGGCAGGGCAGGGCCTGACAACAATGCAAACTTTGATAAACAGTTCTCAATAATCTAGGGTGACCAGATGTCCCGATTTTGGCGGGACATCTGGTCACCCTAGCTTTGCCATGTTTTGAAAAGGTTTCTGATTATGAGTGGAGTCAGCCTCAGGAGCCCGCCAAGTCAGTAAGAATGAGAAGAGACCCTCTTCTCGTGAATCTAGCAATGAATTGTCTACCTTGCCAATTGACTCTTGTTGGAACCCAAATTATCCCAGCTGCCGGAGTAAGCAGCATCTCATCAGTGGACAATGTTACAGGAAAAAGAGCTATTCAAACCCGAGGCAATCTGACTTATTCTCTCCAAAACACTGAGGGTTTTATTTGATTCAGCAGTTATAAAACACACAGCATTTCTTTATTTTTTCCCATTTTTCCCTAGACATATTTATTTAATTTACAAAAATTCTTCTTCACTGCAGGTCTTCCAGAGTAATCACCAAATAATTCTAAACTTCTGGGAAGAAGATTTTTTTTTTTTTTAAATCATTGCTTGTGGATATTTGTCTAATGAATAAACCATATTTTTCTCAGCCCTAAGAAGCTCTAACCAGACGAGTAAACATGATATATATTGCCTTTATTCCCAATAGAAAGAATTGCATTCTATGAAGAAATGAAAGCCAAGCCGAGTGATGAAATTGTCTTTTTTATGATGCTCTCAAACTCCATCTTTTTCTGTCATTGAACTAATCAGTTGCTTACTTACCTCGAGTGTGGGACATTATCTTGGTGTCTAAAATTTTATTCTGTTCCTTTTGGTGACAAGAGTTCACTACTAAAGGTTAACATCTGGAGTAACAAATAGTGGATGTTTCTCCTTAATTTAAAAAGGAAAATCCGAGCAATAACTTAAATTATCATTTCTACTTCAATTTTGCATAAAAGATACATCTTCTCCTTACAACAAATATTATAACTGTGTATGTTTCAAACAGATATAGCCAAGTCTTCCCATCATAAACTAAGCATAGAAACAAAGAAAGATAAATTCATACGGGGGTAAATAGCCTTACATGTGTTTGATGTTGGCACTAGACAGATATCACATGTCACTATGTTTTGCAATGATCAGTTGAAGTCACATCCCAAAACAGGAAATGGGGCAACACCCCTTATGTTCTGTACAAAATAGGCTCCTTCTAACCAACCTCTCGCTGACTCATTATGTTGAGTTCTTAAACGGTGACTGACAACCCAATTGGGAATTCTCACTAGCCCTAGCCATTGCTGGAAAGTTCTTCCCTCAACCCCAAAACTAGACTGTGATAGCTTAGCCCTGGATTACACATGGAGGTGTTGAGACTAGGCTTTTGGCACCAGCACTGGTGTCCAGGTAATCTGGAACACGGAGGAAAAACATACCCTGGTTTATAGCATTGCTAGTCAATTTTCATGGAGGAAATACTTCTATAATGGCCAGTCATAAACTTGAAGAATTCTTAAATATTTAACCAAAACGTTCTCATAAAACCAAATGAAACAGTTACCACATAACAACTGGTTTGGGCAGGAGTCTTCAGAGATGTACCAAGACTTACTGTCCACACTATCAGTTGTCCTTCCTTCCATATCAGAAAGTCCTCCTGGCTCTGAGGGAACTAAAACTTAATGGAAATCAAGCAAGGGGAGCGGAGAATGGAGGAAAGGGTGGGTAAAAACCTAACAGGTACAATGAACACTAGCTGGGGGGTCGGTACACTTATAACCAAGACTCAAGATGTGCACAGCTATGATTTAATTAAAAAAAATAAAATAAGAATTATAAAAAATTATCCATGTAATCAAAAATATGTGTACCACTGTAATATTTGAATAGTAATAAAAATATTACTGCTTCTATCTGTATCTCTTTGTCTCATATATTTTTTATGACTATATTTGGGAGCAAAGAACTGCATACACTTGCTTTTGAACACAAATGTTTGAATATCCTAACTAATGGTTCTGCTTTCCTCCCAGAGTTGGCATATGGCATAGTAAAATTTATATCTGCTATCACGTGGGGGTCCTTTTCTGTACTCTGCCATAGGAATTATTATCGGATACTGTAACCGAGACGTGGGAAGTATAGAATCTGGGAAGGAACCTGGTGTTTCTTTCTGGAGACATTTAATAGCTACCCTATTTAGTACCTTGTTCAGTGAATAACAGAAATTTTTATTTCTATTCTTAAATTGAGACATTGCTTGTAAAATATTTTATAAACTTTAAAGTAGAGGAAGACCAGTGTTTTATTCTCTAATCTTAATTCCTTCTTTAGTTTCTCTATCTCTGTTTGGTTCTCTCTACTTTGATAACTATCAAGCAACCTTCTGAGATTGCCAAAATACCAACTGATATAACATTTCAGTTACACTCGGTTCTATGGAATCTATGTTTGAAGAGAGTAACTGGAATCACCTATGTCCCTGAGTTTACAACCACAAAATGGGATCTATAAATGCTATTTTCCACATGAGCTGAGAATGAGAAAATAGTTGGATTTGTTCAAACTTCATGTCCACAACGTCTTCCAATCACTGCCTCTGTGCTTAATTAAATTCAGTTGTTTTCTAATTTTCTAGCCAACTATACTAAAGTTGAGGTTGAAATCTGTTTTTCTGGCTCAGTGTCTGTGGCTCAAGTGGCTAAGGCGCTAGCCACATACACCCAAGGTGGCCAGTTCGAATCCAGCCTGGGCCTGCCAAACAACAATGACAGCCACAACCAAAAAATAGCCAGGCGTTGTGGCGGGCGCCTGTGGTCCCAGCTACTTGGGAGGCTGAGGCAGTAGACTCGCTTGAGCCCAGGAGTTGGAGGTTGCTGTGAGCTGAGATGCCACAGCACTCTACCCAGGGGGACAGCTTGAGGCTCATGTCTCAAAAAATAAAATAAAATAAAATAAATCTGTTTTTCTTTTTCTTTGTTGCTAAGGAAGCAAGATATCAAAATATGTCAAATTGTAAGGGAACCATACCTGTCATACATACATACAACTTTGCAAGATGTCCCAACAGTGCACAATCTTCAAGAGGAGAGAAAAGAGAATCTACAAAAATGACTTTTGCGGCAAGAAAAACATAAACAAGTTCATATCTTTTCATGGTAACAAAAGCCTCACAAAAAAGAAAGGACTGGACTTGGTCCAGGTTTTAGGAATCTGCAGCTATGAAGAGTTAGTTATCTTTTACTCCAGCTCTGTAAAGTGTGGTTTGAAAAATTTGCTGTAAGAAAAAAAGGAAAAAAGGTGGGAACGCGTAGATTTCACAGACAAGGAGGACCAAAGAAACCCTTTGCCTCTTGTCTTGGTATTTCAAACTTTTATTCATTGCTTGCAATTTACAAAAAAAAAATACTGAATTTTATCTACCACTCCCTCCACAACTCCAAACTTGGTTTGAATCCTGAAAGCATTTTATTCCTTTGGCGTGAACTTCACTCTTAAGGCATGTTGTGAGGATTCTGCTTGCCTAGATTCATAACACAAAGCATTTTGATATAACAAAGCTGATAGACTATTCTTTTCTAATCTTTTTTTTTTCCTTGAAATGTCATCAAGTTTAGGCAAGGAAGCGTATGAGGTCATGTAACACATATGCCAATAGGATATTAATTTCTAAGGAATGCATCCAAACATTTGAGAGTGTTATAGGAACGCTTTCTCAGTTAACTCCCTAAAGGGTGTAACAAAAACTAAATGTGTCTGTAAAAAGTAGTTTATAAAGCATGTATTACATTATGTTCGGGTAAATGTGGCTTTAGGAGTGTTTTTGAGAACACTACACAAATCCAACTCTCTCTGTGTCAGTATTTGTCATACAAGTTCACTCCTCAAAAAAAAAACAATTCAAACACTCAAAATTGTATCATTTAGGTAGTCAGATAGTTAAGAGTTTTTGAAAACTTTATGTCAACAGAAAAATACTTCAGCTCCATTCCCTGGCTTTAATCAACAGGGCTTTCTCAATGTTCCTGTTCATTCCTACTATGCAGACCCAGGAGCTTAATTAAGTAAAACCTGTAAGCAGAAAGGGTTGAAAAATCTCGACTCCATTAGACAAAGCAACTTGATAAGCAGTTATGTGTCTAGCTGCTTCTTAGCTCTGATATATAGCACATAGTTATGTAACTTTAAGACTCTGAATGATTTTGTGAAAATTGCATCAGTTGTTCAGTGAGAAAAAAGAAAGTACAGTGTGGCAACAGTGAGAGTGGGGGTAGGGAGAAAGGGACCAGGAAGTGTCCACTGCAGGAGGGTTCAATACTCTGAACTGCGTGGAGGTTGCCTAAGCAAACAGGCCAAGGGGAAATTATTTTCACTTGAGACATTTCTTGAAGTCTAATTTGAAGTTTATTATTTTACTTTCACATAAAATTTGCAATTTCCATTCATCTTCCTGATCATTACTTGTCATAACGTTTGTAATTTGTGAACATTTGGTTAATGATTGTACGTCTTCCATGTTGTAACTGTAAAGTCCACGAGGCAAGGCTGACTGTGAAGCGTCAATGCCGTGAACTGTATGGCACACCTCTTGGGGGTGGGACACAAATTATAAGAAACCTAACAAATACAATCAGTGTAAACCTAATTCTTTGTACTCTCAATGAATCCTAAACAATTAAAGAAAAAAAAGCCGTGAACTGTTTTACTCCAAAATCTACCATTATGTGCACTCCTTCTCCTGTACTGTTTTGTGGTTGTTTCCAATGAAGTTCACCAAATAGGAGTTTCTCCTCTTGCATCGACTCCCAAGGCTCTTCTTGATCCGCCTACGAATTGACAGCTCTTTGCATTCAATATTGTCTCCTGTCCAAGTACTTGCCCCCTTTTCAAAACTTTCTGACTGCCAACAAACATGTAGACTGAAGCGTGCTATCTTCTCTTTTATGAAATTAGGGCTTTTATGTACCCTTTCAAGCAATGATATCTGTCACACGAAAAATCCCAACAAAGTTAGGTAATGATTTCCATCTCTTTACACTGATTTTGTGAGGTTTAGTTTGATGTTTGTTGGTCCACCGGTTTCATTGGCAAGAACCAAGTTGAGCCAATTATAGAGCGAACACAAACACACAAAGAAATATTAGACAGTGTATCACGTAAAAGAAAGAATGGAAATAAGAGAGAAGCTACACAATGTGAAGCAGAGAGAGAGTGGAACAGGTCAGGGTGCAGGAGCAGAGAAACCTGAGGAGTCCCAGCAGGCCCTTCCTTTCAGGTGCTCACTAGTTACCAGGCTTTTCCTGGCAGGATTGTAGGTCGTTTCTCACCATTTGGGGTGATAGACAAGTTGGGGTTATTTAGTACATTACCTAACGGGTCATCTGACAGTTTTCTATTCTAGGCATGTGTCTCCCTCGAAGTCTTCAGTAAAGTTCCGCCCATGCCATGTTAATTAGATGGTAATGTGCCCTACGTCAGGGCTCCCACCCGGGAACAGTTTCTAGGTGCAATTTGGTTCCTAGCTAGGATTTGTTTTCCATTGCCTTGCTGTCTGTTTGCCCTCTGACACGTCTATCAATTTTACTAGGTAATTAACTATGACACACATATATTATTAAAAATATTCTTATTTTAGGTGTTTAAAAATTACTAGTTACTATGGAATGTTACATATAGGCACTTATTTACTTATTATGTCTTTTCATATACATTTCTGTATGCTTTATTTATTATTTATTTGTTTATGTATTCTTTTGAGACAGAGTCTCACTCTGCCACCCTGAGTAGTGTGCCCTGGTATTATCATAGCTCACAGCAATTTTGAACCCCTGGGCTCAGATGATCCTTTTGCCTCAGACTCCCCAGGAGCTGTAACTACAGGCACCCACCATAATGCCTAACTAATTTTTCTATTTTTAGTGGAGAGGGGGTGTCTACCCATCTCAGCCTCCCAGAGTGCTTAGGATTAGAGGTGTGAGCCACCACACCCAGCCTCTGCGTGTTTTATTAAAAAAAAATTGGTCTGACTTACTGTTTACATACTGAAAGCAATTCTTAAGTGGTCCTCATGTGCACCTATTGAGTTTACAATGGATACTTTAGGTATGATTGATTTTTATGAATTTTCAATCTTACTAGGCAGAATGTAGAAAGTTTTTCTTAGCAATTTGTAGCAACTCATTGTATAATTTTTAATAAAAAAATGAATAATGTAATGCATATCTTTAGAAATAAAATTGCTCTGTACTATATATTTGAGACAAATAATGACAATGATGACAATGATGATGAAAAAGAAGGTGCAGCCTTATCAATCCCAAGTCTCAAAGAGTCATTCTTTGCAGCTTGGAAAAAGTGCCCTCCACTTAAAAATTTATCAAACTTTATCCTAAACTTTCCAGTAAAGGAACTTTGGTGACTTTCTGTTACATACATTTACATTACTCTGTTTTTTGAGATCTTAAAGTATTTAGTAATGGAGAATATTGTATATTTATTTGTTCATTTGTTCATAATACCATCATTCACAGATTTAGTGAACAGATCTTTTCTAAGGATCCATTCAAGGCTAAGGATTGTCATACAACTGAGACTCAGTTCCCATCCTAGAAGCTTCAACGTGAAAAAGGGAATCCAAAATGAAATTTGACGTGGTAAGTGCACTGTCAGAGGAATATGCTCAGGCCTAAGAACTCCCAGAGGAGAGACACCTAATGACACCACTATTTACAATAAAGGAATTTAGGTGATATATAAGTTGAGCCATTTAGCTGGAGTAGTACTATTTTCAAAGAGTGAGGGATATTTCAGAAAGAGAATTTCTCATTGTAAAATACAGGGAGCATTCCTTCTTCTGGACACTGAAAAACATTTGCTTAACTGGAATACAGAGTATATTGGAGGAAATGTCAGAAATAGGGGAGAAGAAATGGAGTCAAATTGCAGGAATGCTGCAATTAATGTCATTAATGAAAAAGACCACTTCAGTCTTTTTGAAAAAGAAAGGGTTATTAATGAGAAAGACCACTTTGAAGATGACTCACTGGCTGCATTTTTCATAAGAAATATCAAAGCTTGAAATGAGTTTCTTGGGTATATAAAATGCCCATTCTAACTAAAATTGTGTACCTATTAAATTTCTATTAGCAAAGAAAGCAGAAATTTTCTATAGTAATGAACACATATAGTTTCTTTTTTTAATAAGAAAAATGTATTGAATTTTTTCATAATATGTTATTCAGGTTTTTCATCTAAAAATATTAATTACACAACTACCAATTCCTTGGTTTGCCACCTAATAACCCACAGATTGAACTTGAATTATTTTTCTTATTGATGATGAGGATTTTAAAATCTCAGCTATATTTATATAAATTCCACATAAATTCAACTTTTCTAAAATTTTTCTGTCTCCAGGATTATATTTTTAAGTATAGAAATAAGTTGGAAAAATTTATAGTAAACTCATGTGTAACAATACCTATACTTTGCCATTAACATGTTTACTCTTCTTGCATTACCACATATTTATTCAATTATCCATTTCATTTTATATCCTTCAAACTGTGTTTTTTCACACATATCAAGGTAGGTCGAGATACCATTGTGTTTTAGCCCTAAATGCTTTAGTCTACATATGGTAAGTAATAATAATTAATATTTAAACATCGTATATTAAATATTAGTAATTTTAGTAAATGTTGATGATGTAAAAATGTTGTGAATATATAAACTGTTTTCTTTAATTTCTTCTTAATAATAGTAATACACAATCAATAGTAATTTTTTAGAGAGTTTGTTTGCAAAGAGTTTCACAACTACTACAGAGTTTGATAGAAACCAAACTGGTGATACAGAAATCTACAAAAGACACTGTCCTTTTGCTGAAATAAGAGAAGGTACTGTTGTAGTTGTGAATTAATTTGATTGTTAAGTTTAGGCCATTGATTTATTATAGGACATTTATGAGTTCTACAAAGATTATTGCCTTCAATGTATAAAATTTCAATAAAAACTTAAAATAGCTACATAAATTTTACATTATTATGGTTGTTTCAGTTTTATTCTAAAGTACTTTAAATTTGAAATGAGGAATAAACACAACAATCTGAAAGTATGCATAACATATTTGTAGATAGTAATTTGTGTAGAGCCTGTATTGTTCCAGAAATACTTAGAAAAACTTCTATAGGTATGTTAATTTAAAAAAAACTAATACTTATTTTTGTACATCTGCCACGTGTTGTAGACTGGGGGAGAGTTTGAAGGATAAGTAAGGCTAATCCTTTAAAAATCGGATTAAAGAATGTATGGTCATTTTAGTAGCCTATATGAAATTCTGAAAAAAAATTAAGAGAAAAGTTATGTGATTAGAGAAAGGAAATATTTCAGGAATACAAACTGGGAAATGTGTGTTAAATTTAAAATGAAAAAAAAACAAAATCTAAAGTTAGGGAAGTACGCTCTGATGCTACTATTATATAGTAGCAAGTAATTTTTTGATTTACTCTACTTCATACATAGTTTAACTGCTTTATAAGTTGTCTATTAATATATTAATATATTTAACCCTGCCAATAAACTCAGGATGTTGGTACTACTATTTTAGAATTATAGACACAGTTGCAGTGAAGTAAAGATATCAGACTATGACCTCAAACATAGGTAAGAGATGATTTTACTTTAAAATCCGATGAGTCTAGCTGCAGGACATATGCAGTCAGCCACAATTCTCCAGGTCAAGAACAAAGAGCCTGGATCTACATTGGTAGATGTGGGAATGGAAAGAAAGTTATGAACAGAATAAAACTGAGCTTTACCATTTCTACTCTCCCTGTAAGTTGACAAAAGGCAGGGACTGAAAGGGAAAAACCTAATATGCTTTTCAGGTGTGGGCCTGGTAACTGAGAAATTAGTCTTCTATATAAATCAGGAGAAGATTCTTTGGGGAAAAAGATTATAAATTTTGATATAGCCATTTGTAATTGTTCATAGAGCACTAAGAAAGGCAGCTTCTTAGAAAATGGTGAACGCTGAGAGGCATAGACTAGAGATGTAAATACAAATCTGTCAGGAGACCTACAGAAGAAGTTCAAAGCCCATTTTTTGCTAAAATCTTCTTCATCAGTCTAACTTCAGTGAATGAGCCAAACACAATTAACTTCAGTTTGAAGGTTTGTTATTAGCAATAAGATCTCGGTGTTCATTCAAAGGTACCATGTCAATGTTGCATCATACAACGTTGTAGGCTCTCATCTTTTTAATATTTGTGAGTTCCTAATTAAAAGAAACAAACAATACTGAAATTCTCTTTCAGAAGAAGATGAAAAAGACAGATGGGAGGTTGTAATGGAAGTAAAATTGGTTCCACAAAGGAGATTCCACATGACACAATTTCACTTATTATTAATTTAATTTAGCAAATGCTGATTATTGCCTATGGGCTGGACAATAATTGAGCTATCTAAAGTAATTCCTATCTGTCTCTGTTGACTCATAGACATTCTAAATCTTTGTACACTATGCACATTGTCATTC
>CAUYQV010178532.1:0-14037 GCA_963574575.1 Galagoides demidoff
GAAAACCACTTGAGGGCAGCACCTGTGGCTCAGTGAGTAGGGCACTGGCCCCATATACCCAGGGTGGAGGGTTCAAACCCGACCCCGGCCAAAATGCAACCAAAAAATAGCTGGATGACGTGGCAGGTGCCTGTAGTCCCAAGCTACTCGGGAGGCTGAGGCAAGAGAATCGCCTAAGCCGGAGAGCTGGAGGTTGCTGTGAGCTGTGATGCCATGGCACTCTACTGAGGGTGACAAAATGAGACTCTGTCTCTTTAAAGAAAAAATGAAATTTGAACTTGTAATTTATCTGAGGTGCTAAATAAAAAGGAATAGGGAGTAGTATGAAGAGTTGAAAGCATGTCGATCTGTACTTAATAAAGGAATTAAACAGACATGTTGGTGAAAGCAGAATGTTTATATTACTGGATGTTATTAATTTTTTTAAGTGAAATATTGTCTTAAGAATTAGGTATGATTTTGATTAAGCTTTCTATGGTATTAAAATGAGAAGTTTGAAAAGTTATTTGCTGGGGCAGCTGTGCTAGCAGGGTGTCCTTCACAGCTTTGGCATAATAACATTGCCTTTTGTCTACTGTTTCTCAAAATAGCAATTTTTTATCAACCCAATTAAATATCATACTGATAATATGACTGTTTAAAATTTATAAAGAATTTTAACCCTCAATATAATATCAGGGCCCAATTTTAGTTTCTTTTAAAAATAATTGTAACTATTCATAAAGACTGATAGTTTTAACTTATTCTTTCTTGGGGTCTTCCAAAAAACAAAGAAAGAATTTATTTTTTCAAACAGAATAAAATGATTCTGTTTTGTGATTACCATATGGATCCATCAAACCATTGTATTAATCTAAGATATATTGTGAAGTTATATATTAATGGTCTTAGTTTTTCAAATTGGTTCATAATAATTACTCTTCCTTTATTTCCAACTATGTTAAAAAGAATAAAATAATAATAATGGAATTTCCGGCAGCACCCGTAGCTCAGTGGGTAAGGGTGCCGGCCACATACACCCTGGTTTTTGGATTCAAACCCAGCCTGGGCCAGCTAAACAACAATAACAAGTGCAATAAAAACACAGCCAGGTGTTGTGGTGGGTGCCTATAGTCCCAGCTACTTGGGAGGCTGAGGCAAGAGAATCGCTGAAAGCCCAAGAGTCTGAGATTGCTGTGAACTGTGACACCACAGCACTCTATCAAGGGCAACAAAGTGAGATTCAGTCGCATGTGCGCAAAAAAAAAAAAAGGAATTTCCTAGAGGGATGCTATAATAGTAACTATTGCATTATCTTTTAGTTTATTATATTACCCCAAACATTGCATTATATTTCAAAAAGATTTTTAAGAAGACTACAGATACCATCTTTGTAGTCTTCTTTTTTTGGATTTCAGTGAACCTAGTAGAAAAGTCAGAAGTTTTTGGGCGGCGCTGTGGCTCAAAGGAGTAGGGTGCCAGCCCCATATACCAGAGGTGGTGGGTTCAAACCTGGCCCTGGCCAAAAACTGGAAAAAAGAAAAAAAGTCATAAGTTTTCAATTTCTATCTATATAATGTCAAAGAGAAGAAAATTGACAGAGGAAAACATTTCACAAATGGTAGACAAATCAGAAGATGAATGCAAAGAGGTAGCATGGTAGGCTCTAAAGATGATGGTGAAATCAACTCAGTAAGTGAAGTCTCAAGGTTAAGTCTTCAGATAACAGCCTAGAATTTTTTCAAACTCAAAACTAATATGTATCTCTAAGGACAGGAAGGAAATATGGAATTAGCTTCCAGTTAGTCTTTCGGTAGGAAGGACTTCCTTACCTGGTATTTTGCAACAAGAGTTTAGAGAGACTATTTTGCCAAACAGACAGCTAACAGTTTTCTTTAACCTTGTGGGATATTTGTACATCAAAATGTATCTGATAAGGTTCCTACATGTGGACAAATGCTGAAGGCATATATGAAAATTATTAAAAGAAAGAAATGATGTAGAAATGAGAAAATTCATTGGGTTGACCATTCTAATTCGTTTTTGTAAATCTAAAAGTGGAAATGTTTTATAATTATGAAGCAAAATATTAATAGGTCTTTGTCAAAAGTTTGAAATATTTGATTTTTGCATTCTGATAATGCTTTAAATGAGAACTTACTAGCAGAAGAGAGAGAAGAGCCTCCTTGTTGCTACTTTGAATAGCTGTTAATTCAGAAGGTGGTATCTCTTGAAAATAGCGGATATAGTTTTCCTTACAGCTTAGAAGTTGAAATCAGATCAGGATCGCAGATCCTTTTTATTCCTTTCCATTTTCCTTTTCCCTACAGGGTCTTGTTCTATCACTAGGCTGGAGTACAGTGGCGTGATCATAGCTCACCACAGTCTCAAACTCCTGTGCTCAAGTGATCTTCCCACCTCAGCCTCCCAAGTAGCTGGGACCACAGGCGCCCGCCACACCGCCCAGCTATTTTTTGGTTGCAGCCATCATTGTTGTTTGGCGGGCCCAGGCTGGATTCGAATCCACCACCTTCAGTGTATGTGGCTGGTGCCTTAGCCACTTGAGCCACAGACACCGAGCCTAAAAGAAGAATTCTAAATGCTCACTACTGGCAGCAGCCTTGTTATGATGGATTTACATGCCAGTCTCTAGCAGAATTCATTACCTCGTAAAGTCTGGTGACAAAAGATTGGCATCTAGGCTGAAGGGCTTTGCTAACTGACACCACCCTAACTTCATAAGGAAGTCCTGAGCTCATGAATTTTACTCTTTTGTCCACACGTGTTCAGTCATGTATGTCAGGCTCATATTCAGAGTATTTTGGGTTTGCCATTTGTTTTGATAATTTATTATGTAGAATGATTGGATTTTTAATATTAACACATGACCAAGTAAGGCAGTAAGTCTTTGCTCCCAAAATGCTTTTGCTTCTTAACAGGAGTCACACCTCTAACTCCCTCTTGAGCACTTTGGGGTTGAGGGCATCAGGAGCAGACCCTTCATGGATGGTCGTCTGTTATGATGATGGGCGGTGTCTGAGCATGTCACATCTGCCACGTGTTTCTTAGTGTGGTAGAGGAGGCTAGTTAGATAGTAGGAAATAGCATGTAGGTTTTGGTGGGGGCAGTGTTAGAAGTTGGAAATGGAGGACCAAAAATAGTCACACTTCATTCCCCCTTGAGCAGGAAACCAGTATTATTCACAGGGATTTCCCCTGTGTTCCCAGGTGTAATTTTCTTTTTACCTTGTTTGTTAGCTTGGTTTGGGTTTTTTAAATGGGAAAATTGGGTGAGTTCTTAATGAATTCTTGTAATATTGAGCAAAAATATATATAATGGATTATTGATTTTAGGAAATTATTCCTTTTTTCTTTTTTTTTTAAATCATCTATGTAATTTATGTATAATAAATATAGCTCAGAAACTTTTGTGGTAGCATCCCCAAACTGACTATTCATTTTTTTGAGAAAAGGAAATATGCACTAAAAAACCAACACATTGGACATGGTGAGAAGGGTCCTAAAGAAGTGTGTAAAGGAATGGGCAAGCTGTAGCCTGAGCAAGAGCGAGACCCCGTCTTTATTACAAACAGAAAAAAAATGAGGCAAGAGGATTGCTTGAGCCTAAGAGTTTGAGGTTGCTGTGAGTTATGATAATGTCGTGGCATTCTACCCAGAGTGACAGAGTAAGACTCTGTCTCAAAAAAAATAAAAAAATAAAAAAGGATGAGCAAGCTGACTGATGATGTAAAAGTATAAATCTAACAATGTTCACTTTAATAAGGAAAGAACATGTTGAATTTACTATAGTAAATATAAAGAATAGATATTCAACTATGTTTTAAAAATTGGTATTTATCTAGAAATCCTAAGATCTCTCTCTTCATGCTTTCTATATTCTATCTAAGAAACCCTTGGTTAATCTAAGGTCACAAAAAATTTCTCCTGTTTTCTTTGAAAAGTTTTATAGTTGCAGCAACGAAAATAATTTTATGGTTAGGGGTCACTACAACATGAGGAACTGTATTAAAGGGTCGCGGCATTAGGAAGGTTGAGAACCACTGTTTTAAAGCCATTAAAATATCTATTTATTTCTCAGATTATTTAGAATAGCTTTTTCAAAGTTCTGATTGACTAAGATTTTATTACTTTTGTTAACAATTTATAATTATATTCTGTTATAGCCCAGTAAAATACCATGTTTTTATTGTCCTTTTCTTAAAAGTTATTAAGGCTTTTTATTTGAGGCAATGGGTCCCTTTTGGTAACCAATTCATGGACTCTTGGCAGGTACACTGTTTTATTGTTTTATTATAGTGTTCAGATCTTCTGTGTCCTTGTCAATTTTCTCTTTTTATTTTCAGGGCAAGTTTATTCGGATCAACTTTGATGTAACTGGCTATATCGTTGGGGCCAACATTGAGACATGTATCCTTTTTCATAATTGCATAACCCACGATAGAGAATGATTTACTCTTAACCTCACAGCAACCTCTGTGATGGAACTCCAGTATCCAGATGATAAAACTTAAACCACCAGGTATCATGGCTTGTCTAAATACTTTCAGCCTCCGTATATTAACTCCAAAATGATAGGGTTTTGTTGCTGTTGTTTGTTTTGAATACTAGGCCAGAACCTATTTGCGTTGCTGGTAAAGTTTCAGGTGCCACAACAGTTGTGTGGCACGGGACGTTTAGATGAATGAGTGCTGTGTGCAGCTACTATTCAGTTCTTGTATTAACCCATTTTTTTTTATCAACTACTTCTGGTATTCATAAAATGAGCATGTACTCATTCAAACCATCCTTATGAAATTACAAAGTTAAAGTAGTTTCAATTAGTATTAAGTAGAATAAAGTTGGAGAAAAAAATATAGAATAGTCCTAAGAAATGTCACCTGCTTAAAATGGCTCCTAGAAGTACCTGCGTAGAAATGATTCTGAATGATAGAGCGCCAGTTAGAAAGGATACAGGTGACAGGTCTCTGATGCTTGTTAGAATAACCTCCAGTGATAGAAATATGTTGTTTCTGTCGCTAGTTCTGGTTCATTTTTTTTCCATGTATTTTTTTGTCCACTTCTCTTCAAGGGATACAAATACAATTTTGCTACATTGATATATTGCATTGTGGTAAAGTTATCAATCACGAACAGTATTTTATATCTCTGAATATTCTTAGAACCCAGCAAAACCCAGAAACCCTTGAAGATGATAGGGGAATGAATCTATGGTTCAGCTTTCTTCATATTGGTCTATTATAGCATCCTTTATGTGATTGTATTTTTCACCAGATGTGGAGGATGTATTTGGGCTTTGATTTCTTTCTTCTTCTTTTTTTTTTTTTTGGTTGCAGCCCTTCATTGTTGTTTGGCGGGCCGGACTAGATTCGAACCCGCCACCTTAGGTGTATGTGGCTGGTACCTTAGCCACTTGAGCCACAGGCACCGAGCCTGGGCTTTGATTTCAAATGTAGGCTGTCTGGCACATACAGAATTAATTCACCTTGGTGGCTCCAGGGTGAAAAGAAGCAATCATCTTCCCAAAGCTGTGAAACAGATCCTGTGACAGCCCAGTGTGACAGAACCATAGACATTCCAGAAGCATCAAGACATTGGACCAAGGATCCAAAACAGTCTCTCATCTGGACCCCAAATACAATCCTACGTGCAGTAGTCTGAAGTGCAGGAGCTGAGTGGGTTCTTCAGAGTAGAGAAGGGAAGGCCAGTGGCTAATCTCAACATTTGGAAAGACATTTATTTGGAAAAGTCACAGGAGGTGCTAAATGTAAGGGGCTGGCACCTAGCATGTAAGAGGCTTGCATACAAGGGGGCTGGTGTGGTAACCTAGTGGTACAGCTCATGCATTTTGGAGTCAAACCAAATTCTGATTCCCAACTCTAGCACTTATTAGCTATGCCATTTTGACTTATTTCTTTGTGCTTTGATTTCCTTATTTGTAAAATTATTATACTAATTCTGATGTTACAGGGCTTTTTATCTTTTAACCAACTATATTTAATTCTTAATAGCTTCTTATAGTTCCTGGTATAGTGCAGTATTCTTTGAATGTAATCCAAGTTAGGGGTGGAGTAGGATGAGGGAAGCATCCTGTAGTCTTTAAGTTCCCTCGAAATCCAGTCATTCTAGAAGATTAGGGAGAACTATTAATTGCATATTTTCTTTTTTCATAAGTACAATCATTTAGAATAGTTTTTTGTAGGATAGTTGATGTATATCACAGAAGGCAAACATTTTATGAGTTACATTTGGGTTTTTTTTGCAGTTTTGGCCAGGGCCAGGCTTGAACCCGCCACCCCCCATATATGGGGCCAGCGCCCTATTCCTTGAGCCACAGGCTCTGCCTCTATGAGTTACATTTGTATAGACACTGATACAGGCCCTTCTTTTAAGTAATTTAATTCTTAACCATCTTTGTTCAGACCTTCTGGAAAAATCTCGTGCTGTTCGTCAAGCAAAAGATGAGCGCACCTTTCATATCTTTTACCAGTTGTTATCTGGAGCAGGAGAACACCTGAAGTGTAAGTTACAAATGTTTTTACTGTTTTAGATTCACTTGAATGTCTTTTTTAGTATTAATTTTTTTCTTTTCTTTTCTTTAGAGACAGAGTCTTACTTTGTCACCCTCGGTAGAGTGCTGTGGCATCACAGCTCACAGCAACCTCCAATTCCTGGGCTTAGACAATTCTCTTGCCTTAGCCTCCCAAGTAGCTGGGACTACAGGTACCTGCCACAATGCCTGGCTATTTTTTTTTTTTTATTTGTTGCAGTTTGGCTGGGGCTGGGTTTGAACCCACCACCCTCAGTATATGGAGCCGGTGCCCTACCCACTGAGCCATAGGCACTGCCCAATATTAATTTTTTTTTTTTTTTTGAGAGAGAACAATTTCAGGAAACTTTTTTATTCTAGCTAGTAAAATCAAAATGAAATTGAAAGCAGGTATATGTATATTGTTATATTGCCTTTCATACTTTTATATTTCTTAGAAGAAAAATGATAACCTATTAATATAATTTTGTTTCAACGTTTAAAAATATAAAAATAAGGAATAATTGGGCGGTGCCCGTAGCTCAGTGGGTAGGACGCTGGCCCCATATACCGAGGGTGGTGGGTTCAAACCGGTGGGTTTGGCCAGGCATTGTGGTGGGCGCCTGTAGTCTCAGCTACTCTGGAGGCTAAGGCAAGAGAATCATGTAAGCCCAAAAGCTGGAGGTTACCGTGAACTGTGACGCCACAGCACTCTACTGAGAGCTACAGAATGAGACTCTGTCTCTAAAGAAAAAGAAAAAGGAATAATTAATTTCTTAATTAAGTAGAATAAATATTTCTATTCCTAGACTTATAACTGAAATATATATGTTTCTACTAATTTTAGAAAGAGCCTGTGATGGATATTTATTTTTATTGTCATGAATCACAAGGGTGAGAAGCTAAGGATTGGGCAGGGTCAAAAATAGAGTTCTGGTCTGGGTCAGAATGTTTGCTAGGTCAGAAATGTTATGACAGAGAGGAGAAGATAGATGCACAGCTTCCCAGACTCTTCCGAGAGTTTTCTGAGTCTCAAGATCAGTGTTGTTTCCATATGATTATCTTATGTATTATCCAGGTGTCACAGTCGACACATACACAATAGTATGGGGTAACTTTTCTCATCTGGGGTCCAGGCTTTTTTTTTTTTGTTAAGCACAGACATTTCTGAAACCACTGAAGCCAAAGTTGATTGAAGAAAGACCTACAAGGAAGAAAATAAGCAACAAATAAATAATTGCCAAGAAAGACTAAGAACCCGATTATGTAGTGTGTGATGCTGGAGAGAAGAAAACCTGTAGACTTTCAGACGGTCGAATGACTGACTGTAGTGGGAATGAGTCAGAAAAATGTGCTCAAAGTGCTGAAAGAGAATAGAAAAAGAAAGTACCCAACTGACGTTAAAGGGATGTAGACAGGAAATAGAGAGTGGGATGACCAGCAAAAATTCTCCATAGGAGAGCAAGAGAGCCAGTCACAAAGCGAGCTAGGAGCACATTTGCACATTTGTTACAGGGACAAGTAGTCCTAGCTATTCTGAATAGATATCCTTCTGCTTTCAGGAGCACATTTTTTTGGAAAGTAAATTCTCTTTAATTCATGGCCCCTATAGTATAAGTGGTCAGTGGAGGTGTCCCTTATAATACCCTGTACCTAATATCACTCTAAGACAGGGGTCCTCAAACTTTTTAACCAGGGGGCCAGTTCACTATCCCTCATACCGTTGGAGGGCCAGACTGTGGGCCCTGGGACGAGTCAGCTGCTAAGCAGGACAGGAAGCAGAGGCAAAAACACCCGGCAGGCTGGATAAATGCCCTAGGCAGGCTGCATGTGGCCCGCGGGCCATAGTTTGAGGATGCCTGGTCTAAGGAGATGTCAGCCACCACTGGCCTAGAGAAAGTGTTTCAGGGCCTTCCCAGACTCAAGACTTGCTTGGTCCACATTGTCCACCTTCTACGTACATAGTTTTCATAATGACTCTGCAATATTTGCTGTAAAGTACTTGCTAAGGTAGGAATATAGAATGTAGATTTGAAAGCTTCCCTTCAAAAGATAGCCAAAACATTTAAACTGAAAACAGTAAAGTTTATTTATATGGAAAATGTCTGTCATTTCCCTTCTATTTGATTCTAAGTAGAATACTAGACAAACCACAGTCCCAAAAGTTCCTGTTGAGGTTTTTGCACCGTTTACATTATCGTTTTCCTTTATTAGTACAGATAATGGAAATGCGTGTATGTTTGTGTATTTACCTGAATAAATAAAGAAAGCAGAAGTATGTGTAAGTACTGGGTCGGACAGTGAACTCCTATTTTCCTGTGGTATCTGCACGGTTTGAATGTGGGTGTGCTTTAGTCTTGTTTACTAGTGTTTATTACATTTTATTCCATTATATTTCCTTTTAGCCGATTTGCTCCTTGAAGGATTTAATAACTACAGATTTCTCTCCAATGGCTATATTCCTATTCCTGGACAGCAAGACAAAGATAACTTTCAGGAGACTATGGAGGCAATGCACATAATGGGCTTCTCTCATGAAGAAATTCTGTGTATGTGAGATTTCTCTAAGATTCTGATAAGCCTTATAAATTTGGGGATAATAACCTAAACTAGAAAATAATTAGGAAGCCAATGAGGACCGCCAATAATTTTATGAAATCCTGAGACATATCTTATTGAAAAGTTTTGTATAACTAATTTTTAGCACAAAATATGTTTAGAATATGTCTACTGCATTTTGATGTAATATTTTTTTCTTTTTTTTAATGTGAAGCAATGCTTAAAGTAGTATCCTCAGTGCTACAGTTTGGAAATATTTCTTTCAAAAAGGAGAGAAATACAGATCAAGCTTCCATGCCAGAAAATACAGGTAAACTGATGATTACTGATTTTATTTCTCCTGTGATGGCTTGTGTTCTCCAAGAATATGTTACACTGCAAACATAAATGCCCACAGAAGCATTTCTCAGGAGATTCCCCAGAGTGGAGTGGAGTCTCACATGTCTGCAACGAGGGTCCACAGAGGACAAGGGGCACTGGCTCCCCTCTCTTGGCATGAGAGAGGCGTTAGGAATTGGGGAAAGGAGAAGTGGGCTGCAGGAGTCCGCATGCTGCACCCCAGAGGGAGCTGTAGCTGCTAAGATCCAGCCTGCTTTTACCTTGCCAGAAATACAGGCCTAGTGTGGCCAAATATAATTGATTTGTCAAAGAAAGATGGAAATTCAGAGTTTAATATGAAAATTCACCATTTCTGAATGTTGAAAATGGATTGAAATTTGCACTATTCAGGAATATCAGTTTGTTAAGCAAAATAAATTTGTTTGCAAGTCTTATGAGCTATCCATTTGCTTCCAGTGGTCTGGAAACTAAAATAAACAGGAGGAATGTCTGTATCCACAGTCCACTGTGGCCAGTACAGGCAGCCATAAGATCACATTCTCTGCCTTTGAAATAGTCCTTAACACTTGATAACAATTTAATTCTGTCTGGCTCTTCTGAGGGACCTGCCTGTCTTCCTGCATCTTGGCTACAATATTCAGACCAAGCCGTGGCACATTATCTTAGAGCTTTTGGCTTCTAACACCACAACCTGTACTATTTAATCAAAGTAGTTTGGTTAGCATGTGGACCTACGTTCTCCATATGGCTTTCCCATGGTTAACTAAGACTTAGAGTAATTGAAGATTTAGAGTAAGACATGTATTAGTATAGCTTGGATTTGAAATCTTAAAATGACCCAGAGATAAAAGAGGGTCGGGTTACTCTTCTGAAAGGTAAGGCGGCCAGGTGTGGTGCACACCTCTTGTCCTTGCTCCTCTGGAGGCTGAGGCAAGAGGATCACTTGAGCCCAGGAGTTCTGGGTTCAAGAACTTGTGTGCTGTGCCAATTGGGTGTCTGCACTAAGTTTGGTGTCAATATAGTGACCTACTGGTAGTTGGGGACCACAAAGTTGCCTAAGGAGGGGTGAATCAACCAAGGTCAGAAATAGAGCAGGTCAGAGTTCCGATGCTCATTTGGTGTGATCATTCATGCCTGTAAATATCCTGGGTAACATAGTAAGACTCCATCTCTAAAAAGATAAAAATAAAATAAAAGACAAGGTGGGCAAATGTTGACAACCATCTATCTCTTGGAGCCTAAAAACAAGTGTATATTGGCTGGGCGCAGTGGCTCATGCCTGTAATCCTAGCCCTCTGGGAGGCTAAGGTGGGTGGATTGCTTGAGCTCAGGTGTTCGAGGCCAGCCCGAGCAAGAGTGAGACCCCATCTCTAAAACCAGCTGGGCATTGTGGAGGGCGCCTATAGTCCCAGCTATTTGGGAGGCTGAGGCAAGAGAATTTCTTAAGCCCAAAAGTTTGAGGCTGCTGTGAGCTATAACACCATGGCATCGAGGGAGACAAAGTGGGACTCTGTCTCAAAAAAAGAAAGTGTATATTAATTTGTAAGGATGGAAGATATTTTTCATTACTCTTAAAGTTACATAACTTTAAAACTTACATTTGGTTTATTAAAACAATTATTGCTAAGATTTTTTAAGTGGCTAGGTTATAAGTAGAAATGTAGTGTTTAGGAGACATTTTATGCTTCAGTTGCACAGAAACTCTGCCATCTTCTTGGGATGAACGTGATGGAGTTCACTCGAGCTATACTTACCCCCAGGATCAAGGTCGGCCGAGACTATGTGCAAAAAGCCCAGACCAAAGAACAAGTAAGTTTACGGTTGTTATCATAGACTTGTTTCAGTGATATGTCATGGTCATTTGATATTCTGAGTAACTTGTAACAAACTGAATCAATAAAAACTCTTAAATGTTTCTTGGTACTGATGTAGCATTTTTTTCTTAAGTATATTTACTTTTTCTCTCTCAGAAAATTTTAAAAGGTGACTTTAAAAAAAAAAGACTAAATTTGAAATATCATCTCCAGTTTTTTCCTGGGGAGATAGATAATCCAGGAGACACAGCTGCATGCTTTAGAAACTGAACTTTGTCCTTGCACTGGGTGATACAATAATAAGAATATAGGAATCAGGCTGATGCCTGTCTAGAATCCCAGACTCCTGGGAGGCTGAAGTAGGAGGATTGCTTGAGCTCAGGATTTCGGGTCTACTTTGAACAAATCAAGTCCACATCTGTATAAAAATAGAAAAATTAGCCGGGAATGGCAGTGGGTACCTGTGAGCTACTTGGGAGGCGGCAGGAGGATCACTTGAGCCCGGGAGTTTGAGGTTGCTGTGTGGTAGGCTGAGGCCATGGCACTCTAGCCTGGGTGACAGAGTGAGCCTCTGTTTAAAAGAAAATAAAAAAAATATAGGACTTTGATTAATCATTTAACTGTGGACTGTTTTAAGAAGTACCTTACTAGTTTTGATGAAGAAGCTTGGAAGGCATTTTTTTGGTGAGAAAGTCCTTCTGAGCAAATAATGCTGCTTAGAACCCCAAGGATGTGGAGAAGACTATTTTTACTGGGCATCTTCACCCATCCCCTAAATTGATTATGCCCTATTTTCATGTAATTGTCCTAATAATACTTTCTGTGTATGTGTAAAATTGAGACACTATTAAATAGTAAATGCCATTTCAGGTTTTGTGAGGGTTTTTTTGTTTGTGTTTTGTCAAGCAGGCCTGGGCTGGGTTTGAACCTGCCATCCCCAGGGCATAGGGCTGGCATTCTAACCACTGAGCTACAGGCACCCAGCCCCATTTCAGATTTTTTGAGTTCTGTAAGCATTAAGTTCCATATAATAGCTATTAATGGTTTGTTGAGATTATTTCCAGAATAAATGATTGGTGTTGTCTAATTACAGGCGGATTTTGCAGTAGAAGCATTGGCAAAAGCTACCTATGAGCGGCTCTTTCGCTGGCTTGTTCACCGTATCAATAAAGCCCTGGACAGGACCAAACGTCAGGGAGCATCTTTCATTGGAATCCTGGATATTGCTGGCTTTGAAATTTTTGAGGTATTCTTTCCTTTCTTCTTCCCCTGCCCTTTTATTTATTTATTTATTTTATCTTTCAACAAAGATTAAGGCTCAGGTGTACCAGGTGTCAGGCACCAGGAATATAATGGTAAATGAACAGGTACCACTAAATTCACAGGTGTGTGAATAATACAGTGAGAGATTGCTGAGATGGAAGTAATTAGGAGGCCAACTTGAGACAGCCTACCCAGGGACGGTGCCTGCAGGGTAACAGGGGTACTAGAAGCATGAGAAGTTTTCCTGGCATAATGAAAGTAAGCCCAGTAGTTCCTGTGTGGGAGAGAATTTGTCAAATATTAAAAGCTGCTAGATAGCCAGTGTGACCAGACATAGCTGAGCTGACTGAAGGGAGAGAGGAGTTGGAGATGGGGTCTGAGTGAGGCCAGAATAGGGAGGCCATGGAGAGACCAATACATATACCAGGGGCAAGGTGATGGCCAACCTTGATCCTGGGGGTAAGATAAGCTCTCTTCTTAGCATTAGAAAAGAATAGAGTCCTGGGCAGGGCCTGTGGCTCAAAGGAGTAGGGCGCTGGCCCCATATACCAGGAGTGGCGGGTTCAAGCCCAGCCCCGGCCAAAAACTACAAAATGAAAAGAATAGAGCCCTAGCACTCCATATACTCCTTGTCTTAGGACTTAGAAATGACAGTGTGAAAGGGAGACATGGAAAGGTGATGATCGTATAATTAGGTTTTAACAGTAGATTTTACTACATTCTATTGTTGATCTGAGTAGATTTGTCCAAACACTTATTTGCCATCAAACAGCAAAGGTTGGTATCACATACCTGCTGTGGTTTTGCAAAGAAGCTGATAAATTTTTGGTCTTTCTTATGATCGGTGTTACTTTAGCTACTACTGTGTATTGCCTTGTCTTGTTTTAAAATTTATGAATTTTATAAATCTTTCCTCATAAAAACTGAACTTTTGCTGGAATAAGTAGTTTCATCCACTCAGCTGCACTGCCGCCCTAAGAGATTGCTTTAATATGTATTGATTAGCAAATTATTTGAGGAACCATGAAAAGTGCCTAGGTACAAATTGCATATTAAAAAATCTGTTGCATTTCTCTATATAAACAGACAATAGAATGAGAGAGAAGACCTGTGTTTCCAACTGCAACAGAAGCAAAGTACCTAAAAATAAATTTTAGAAGAAATAGGCAAGATTTCAACAAAGTCTTTATAATGCTACCATCAAAAACAAAAGACTTGAACAAATGACAAGATAGACCCTGTTTTTGATGGGAGATTTCACAAATTTTATCTGTAAATTGAACATAATTGTTTAAGAATCTATTGTCAATTTAAGAGAAAGAAGGGACTAGGCAACCTTTTTCTGAAATTAATGTGAAAAATAAATAAAAATAAAGAATAGACTTTAAGGCTCTGCGCCTGTGGCTCAATCGGCTAAGGCACCAGCCACGTACACCTAAGGTGGCGGGTTCGAATCCCCAGCCCGGGCCCGCCAAACAACAATGATGGCTGCAACCAAAAAATGGCCGGGCGTTGTGGCGGGCGCCTGTGGTCCCAG
>CAUYQV010178535.1:0-51110 GCA_963574575.1 Galagoides demidoff
GGCGGGTGCCTGTGGTCCCAGCTACTTGGGAGGCGGAGGCAGGAGACTTGCTTGAGCCCAGGAGTTGGAGGTTGCTGTGAGCTGTGATGCCACAGCACTCTACCCAGGGGGATAGCTTGAGGCTCTGTCTCAAAAAAAAAATTTTTTTTTACTTCTCATTGTCCTTTTCTCAGGAAGCTGGTACAGAATGTACTTCTCCAAAATAGGAGAATAAGCCAAGCAAGAAAACAGTGTTGAGGAAACAAAGGATCTAACTCAGGAGACAGATAAAATTGAGTCCAAGATGCCTGAAGTAGAGAAGAACAGAAGAACAACAGTCCAAACTGGAGCCCCAACAAAATTCCAAGAAAGAAAAAGTTAACCATTATTAGCTGAGACATTTAATTGTTTAGCAAATCATCTTCCGAGAACTTCTGCAATTTTGTGGCAAGTCTAAATTATAAGAACACAGGAACTTTCAAAGGAAACCAGACAAATTAACAACAGGAAAAATAAAGAAGAGTTGCACAATAAATGACATGTAATGATAAGCTACTTGACCCAAGAGAATAGTACTCCCATATAAGGTAAAAATTGATTACCAATAAAAATTTGATACCTTATAATTGGGAGAATAGAGGAAGAGAAAATGTGAGAAAAGGATAGTACCCAAATTCTCAAAAGTCAAAGCAGAACATTACTAGAAAAAGTAAAAATACAGAAATAACTATATATTTAGAGGTATTTAATATATTTAATATGTATATGTACATAATTTAGAAATCTGAAAATGTTCAGTATTTTTCACATATGCTAAAACAGCTCTAAGAGTTAAAAGGAGATGACTAAGAGTTAAAAGTAGAGCAGTGGGTAAGGCTACACCTGGGGACTGGCACTTTTAAGGTTACTTTTCTTTTCTTTTTTTGAGGCAGGGTCTAACTCTGTTAGCTGGGTTACAGTGCAGCGACACCATCATAGCTCACTGCAACTTCAAATTCCTATAGCTGGGACTACAGATGTGCCCCTCCCCAACCCACTAATTTTTCTATTTTTTTGTAGATATGGGGGTCTCAACTTTGCTCATACTGGTCTTGAACTTCTGGCCTCAAATGATCCTTCTGTCTTGGCCTCCCAGAGTGCTAGTATTCCAGGCATCAGACACCATTCCCAGCAGATTATTTTAATTTTTAATAGTTTGTCTGCTACTTTGTTAAAAACCCAGAATAATAGCTGAGTGTGGTGGCTCATGCCTGTAATCCTAGTACCCTGGCTAAGATGGGTTGATTGCTTGAGCTCAATTAAGACTAGCTTAAGCAAGAGTGAAACCCTGTCTCTAAAAATAGCCAAGCCAGGCACTGTGGCAGGTGTCTGTAATCCCAGCTATTTGGAAGGCTGAGGCAGGAGGATCACTTGAACCCAAGAGATTCAAGTTGCTATTAGGTTGATACCATGACACGTTAGCCTAGGCAACAGAGACTGTTTCTAAAAAATAACAACAAAAACCCAAAATAAAACCTAGAATAACTAGGCCTAAAATGGTCCCTCTGATTCTCTTCTTCTTCCTTAAAAGATAAAGCCTATTGGCTTGGCGCCTGTGGCTCAATCGGCTAAGGCGCCAGCCATGTACACCTAAGGTGGCGGGTTCAAATCCCCAGCCCGGGCCCACCAAACAACAATGATGGCTGCAACCAAAAAATGGCCGGGCGCTGTGGCAGGCGCCTGTAGTCCCAGCTACTTAGGAGGCGGAGGCAGGAGACTCGCTTGAGCCCAGGAGTTGGAGGTTGCTGTGAGCTGTGATGCCATAGCACTCTACCCAGGGGCATAGCTTGAGGCTCCGTCTCAAAAAAAAAAAAAATGTATTTCCCTTCAGTGGATGCTGGTAGGAAAGTGATCTCCAGCCCTCTATGAACAAGACTGCAGGTGTTATGCATGTGAAGATTGGTCTTTAATTTAAATCATGCTAATTACTGATTCTTGGAGTTAATATCTGATTCTCATGCCTTATTCTTAGATTCTGGAAAATTGGCCTTTACCGAGGTGAGCTGGGCATTAATGTATTCCTTACCTCATTCTACAGATGCTCATATAGCACCATGCTGCTTTCTAACCATGTAAAAGTGAGTAATGGCTTTCCTACCACATGCCCAAGCAGAAAGGCACTCGAGTGTGGTGCTTTTGCTTTCTGAGGGGGTGGAGAGGGAACCTAAGGGGAGTTCTGAAAGGGGAAAGGGACACTCCAATCCAGTATTAAGCAGGCAGCTTCTCCTGGCAGAGAAAAGACTGTTGTACTACCCAGGCTTTTGATGGAGTGGTCTGACCCATGCTCAGTGACCTCTTCCTACCAGCACCAACTCCCCTTGCATGCTGTGAGTTAAGTTGGCATTGTACCACCCGAGACCACAAGGCCACAGAGGTGGGCAGTTGTGCCTGGCTCACCCTTCCCCTGCCTGGGTTGTATTTGTTGAGCCATTGACTGTCTACCTTCCTTATCCTTGCCCAGACCAGTTTTTCTGCTGTCTCTTTCTTGCCCCTTCTTTATACCTCCAACTCGTCCATTTCTGGATTACTTCCCTCCTTTAGCAAGCATTCTTTCTAACCTCCTTAGATGATCCTTGTGACAGTTTCCAGTAATCATTGCCCAGGACAGATGCCCAACCCATGACTAACTCCCATGTGACCAGCCATTTTCTGGAAAGTCTTACTTCTCTTAAGCCAGCATATCCAGAGTTTATTTAAGGAGAACTCATTTCTCTGTTCCTGGGTTTTGTTTGTTTTTGAGGTTTTGTTTTGTTTTTTTTTTAAATCGAGAGTTTCCTTCTTAACTCTTCCTTACTGGTCCAAATTCAATGCTGATTACATCTCTGTGCTGGTAGGTTCCCAGGCTCTGCATGTCCTGAGAACCATGTGGGTGCTCCAGTCTTTATCTCAGGGTTCTAGTAGAGTGGAACGAGCACTGAATCACTCTGGCATTATATACTGGGGTTTGAGTTCCAGCTCTGCTGCTGGCTCACTCGTAGGACCTATTTATTCCAGATGAAAATTGGGCTTATAATTTGATGTGTTCATAAGACTCCCATGAATTGATATATAGAGGGTGTCCCTAAAGTTTGTGCCATTTAAAATTTACAACTATTTTAAATTGCACTTGAACTCATGGACACCTTGTATATAAATGTACATATGAATCATAAGACTGTACAAACCACAGTGAATAATGATAATAGTGCAGAGGAAGGGAAAAGGAGAAGAATAACAATGAGAATAAGCACAAAATTAAGATGACTTTGTCTTCTGAGTGGCAGAAAAATAGCTATAGGTGAACTGTGTGAGGAAAATCAATGCCTGTCCCCAAGAAACCCTCCACAGATGAGCAGAGGTCATGGAGTAATATTTACTGACCATTACTGTGGATACAGAGATAAGTACCATCGTACCTGTGTTATGAAACATAGTAGAAGTGGGTATAAAATAGAGTGGAAATAGATGAAGGAATGAGTTTTCCTGGATATGGCTGCATATGGGAATCAGAGACCATGGGCTTTGAGGAGCTTGTTGCATTTAAGTTGAGTTGGAATGAATTTCAGGAAGGGGAAGAAAGTTCTAGGCTAAGAGAACAACTGGGGCAAAGGCATTGAGGTGTAAAATTAGTGGCAGGTTCAGGGAGCAGAGAGTAGTTACTTGTGGACAAAGATGGGTTGTGTGGGTGAAGTAGCTGGAAAAGAGGCTAGAAGGTGGGCTGGATTCAGGTGGGTCCAGATGGCACCAGTCTGTACACTGAGGCCAGGTGGTTGTGTAGGACACTCTAAGTCCTTCTTGCTGCCCTTCAAGTCTTTTTGTTTGCACTGTTTTGAGTTTTAGGAGATATTTTCTCCTAAATCTGTGTATCTTTGCAATTGTCCACCTACTTTCCTCCTCCCTAAGGGAGGAGAAAACACATTTACACATATATACACATTTATGTATGTATGTATGTATATACATGTATACACACACACAAACTATTGGAAGAGCAACACTTTTCACACTCATTCCTACGTTTGCAGAGCCAAGGGATACAAGTAGGTTAAGGGATACAAGTAGAGGCCTATATGTTAGACGTTTACATATTTAATAGTTGTAAACTAAAGAAAACGTTAAATCAAAAAGTTCCTCACTTTACAAGTGTACCTTCATAATCACCTTGAAGATGCGATTTTAACCAATTATTTCGGAGTCTCCAAGAAACCCTGTTCTCCAAACCCCCACTCTGACTTCCATCCCCAGCTCTACTCCACTCTGTGACAGTCTTCTCTTGATCCCAAGTAGATATCATAGTCTGCATATCCAAGCTGTGCCCACTGCCATAGGAGTCACCTCAGGAGACCAAAGGTGTACGTAGCAGGAGCCCTGGAGTGGATATACCAGGAGCACAGGTCGCCTATGGGGCGACAGAACAAGAGAAGTAGCTAGGCTGGGTTTTGGAATTGAGGTGGGTCTTTAGCAGGGACCCTGGTATGTGTCAAGGGAAATGACATAGGCTTTGAGCGATCACTTTCCTTAGGCTGACAAACATCTCATCTAGTGGGGAGAGGCATAACCACAGGTGGGCCTGAGGAGGACTCTCTATAGAACCTTTGAGGAGTTGGTTCTATGGAGAATTATGGGAATTATGGCATGAGATAATGCTTGGCCCTTTTTTGGGGTTCTGCAAATCAGAACCACCCCATACTTGAGCCCAATTTTAGAGTCACTGGGGGGAGTCAGTAGAAGCATCAGACCTTGTCGGCAGGAAGACGTCTTGTTCCCTCCCTGCCCCAGTGGATCTTTTATAGAAACCACTCTACCCTTTGGTGGCCAAGAGTCTCACGATAACAACTTATTTTGTTCTGCCAATAGAATATTAAGAAAATTCCAGAGGCTTACCAAAGAGAGGATTACTCAAGGATATTATATATTAGGAAATCCTGGTCCAAACAGTTACAGGAAAATGTCAAGAACAAAACAGACTGGAGTTCTTCCATATTATACTCCTTTCCTGAGCATTCCAGTTACAGTGGGACTGTTCCATAACCTGGACTCACAATTTGCTCAGAAATGGCTGAGACTTTGCCACTAGGAAGAAGTTTAAAAAAAAAAAAAAAGGCCCAAGCATTATCTCTCATGCTATAATTCCCATAAGTGTCAGAGCTGGGAAAGGGGCTTGCCAAAAGTGACACAGAGGGGGCAGATCCTTGGCTGTCACCTGAGTGTCTCTTCTTCTGGACTGGAGGCTTCCTCACAGCCTCACCTTTGGTTCTAAAATCTCTAGACTATTAAATGGGGCCTCTGTTTGTTCATAGCAAAGGCACAAGGAGGCTGGGGAGATTTTGCTTAGGAAAAAGATATTTGACGTCATTGTCACCTTTTTATTTTTTCCTGAACAGGCTCACACTCTTTGCTCACAGACCTACCACTGAAGTGCTCCCACTTAGCTCCTGGGTAAGGTGCATCCTGCATTTCACTTGAGGGGCTGCTTCCCTGACACCCCCCATGTGGCTATGACATGTGACATGCTCAGAAGGCAGCCAGAACCTGCATTCTTGTTATCCCAGTTCCTGCTTCCACATGGGGTTCTCAGAATAATGCTGATGATAAGATAAACATGATGAATAGGAGAAGTGTAGTTCAGTGAGAATACTGATAGTGATCAAGAAAATTGTAGCTGCCAGGTCCCAAAGACTATTAACCATTCTGGTCTGGCTACTCAGCTGGAGACAGAAGATACTGCAAAATGACAGGGATTGGGAACTTGACAAAGAGGTCCCTGAGGTAACTGTGATGGCCCTTCCAGGTCCCCATCCTTTGGGCCCACCCTGTCATCCCCTCCTGTGGGTCTTCTGTCTTTCTTCTCCTCTGCTTGTGTGCTGAGACCATCGACCCCTCTGCCAGGGCCTACAGGAGTCACTTGTGGAAGGTTCACACTCCCTCCATGGTCCAGGAGGCTTCCAAGATGACTTCCAGAAGCCTCTAGTCCTCCTGGGAGAATAAGGACTGGATCCCAGTGTGGGGCAGACCCCACGAGAGTGCTGCTCTTTCTCCCTTCTCGGTAGGACCTGGGCCTGCTGTCCTGGGGAAGGCTCCTTCTGGCAGCCTGAACCTGGGGCCTCCCCTTAGGTCCCCAGGGGGCCCAAACTATCAGATGGGTGAGAGCTAAGAATATATTCACTTTCCACCAGCTGGTTCTTCCCTTTCCCCGTAACTTTTCCACACTCTACATTTTAGGTTGGTTTCACCGAATTTCCTGATTCTTGTAGTCAGACACCAGATTTCTGTTCATTAGGGGATTTCCGTCCTGCACTTTAAAGTGACTGTTGAGAGTAAAAACAGAGAAACAGACCATCTCCATGTGTTCTTTAAAGACAGGCCTAAAACCCTTGGAACCTGCTGAGCCACACTGCACACCGTTTCATTTCTACCCTCTCAGCCCAGAGTCTCTTCAAGCCAAACTTTCTCACCACTGTAACCAATTCTATGTTAGTGAGGCTCTGCCAATGAGAAGGTCCTCCCTCTGCCCCCTACGCCTATAAAGTGTGAAAGGACCATTCTGGGTGGTGTCTAGCTAGGAAAGACTAGCCTTGTCCTCTAATGGCAGTCAGAAGATTCTAGAATCATGGGGGCTTGGGTTCAAATCTTGATTTGTCCTTACCAGTCATGTGACTTCCTGTGACTGACTTAACCTCTCTGAGCCCAGCCAGCATTCTATTTATAAAATAAGGAATTATATCTATCTCATCAGGATTTTTTGACACGTAAATGGGATCCACACAGAATACCTAGCCTAGGACCTGGCATATATTAGCAACTTCACAAACCATTGATCTCTTCAAAATGTTTCCCTCTGTGAAGGTGACTGTGCCTTGACCAGAAGACTAACCTGGGAACCAGAGGCCTCCTGTGGCAGCATTGAAAACAGGAACTGTGTATTCTCCTAAAGGAGCTTAAAGTTACTTGCTATATCAGTAAAGAGATGTGAATATCTTAATTTGCCCAGCCTTCATAAAATGCACTGAAATAAAGGCGACAATACAAGTAATCTCTGTGAAATTCTCCATGAGAATTGCTTGTTGTGCTGACTGGATCATTGTAGCTTATCAGACAAAATCCATGCTTCAAAAACTGGTATACGTTATGTCATGAACTTTTGGAATTAGTCACAAATAGCAAAAATCTCAAATATTAATCCAAGCATCAACTGACCTTCAAGGGTCTAGAGAGAGGAGCAGACTTCTTCCAAAAGCGTGACCAAGGATGGAAGGAAAGGTCCAGTCAGCGGAGGACAAGATCAGCCACGCTGAAAAGGCAAAGTCAGTCTAGTTGCTGTTTCTTCCCCTGGAATTTTAGAAAAACCTGTGCTTACTCCAGAGGACAGGTCTGAGGTGGCCAGCTGAGTCATTTTCTGATTGCTTTGGGTACTATACTCCCTTTGGGGGATGTATACTTCTTCAGGATGTTTAATGGGGCTTTATTTGCAAGAGAAAGGGGGTTCTTTCTTTTTTAAAAGAAAAACAAAGAAAATAATGGTATTAGCAACACCAACTTCCTGTGGAGAGTTCCAGAATAAGGACAAGGACAAATTTAGAATAGTAACAGCAGGTGATCTTCCCATAGCCCTTTGCAACCTGAATTGACTCCTCAGAGGTTGTAATAAAACTAGGAGTGAGCCCCAGGAGAGCTGAAGGAAGCAGCAGCCTGTCCTTCAAACACAATGTGGGGATGGGGACACTTAAGAATATGGATGGGGTTGAGACCACAGGTTTTCTCAGGAATCCGTGCTCCTGTGACACCATTTACAGATATAGCTTTGCATGTGAGCCAAGCCAGACATCTAAGCCATGCTCCCCTACCTCTAACGAAAGCCTGATCCTGTTACTGCTATCATTCATTCATTTTTTATTCAACAAATATTTTTGAATAAATATTGACAGCCTATTCAATCAGTGTTTTGCATTAACAAAACAGACAAATGTCCCAGCCCTATTAGAATTTGTTTTAGTGAATGTTTAATAACAGACATATTTAGAACAAGCACAATAGAAATTGGTTTCTTATTCCTATAAAGCCAAATAAGCAACAAGATTGGGGAAGAAAAGTATGAGGCTCATTGTATTCATGTAAGGACTTGAACTGATTGGAAGCTCTGCCGTCTTCAGTGTGCACCTTCCAATGTCAGCCTGGGCATTGACATCAGTTGTTAGACAGTGTAAGGGAAAGAGGAGCCTGGATATTGTGCATATTATAGCAGAATTCAATCATTTGCTTCATTAGTATCAAGGGATTTGGGAAAGGGAGCTCCTGGCTGGGCAGTGGCTTCCTATCAGAAGGTCTTCATTAGAGGAGGACATGAATATTTGGTGGGCAGGGAGACACCCTTATTGCACTTACATTCTATTGGGTGCAGTAAAATGATAAACATATAAGTGAGTACACTGTATGGTATTTCAGATGATAATAAGAAAAACAAATCAGGGGAGGGGATTAAGAGTGCAAACAGTTGTGCAAGTAATTTTTCCCAATGGTTACACATTGGACTATATTGTCCACAGAACACATGTGAGTTGATCCTTTGGGTATGTGAAGAAGAAAGGATTGTCCTTCCTGAATTGTGTGAGAGCAGCTCAGCTAGGCACCAAGCCCACCTTGTCATTTCCATAAATGACCCTGGGGTTGCAGAATATATTAAGTGCAAAAGACATGACTAAAAAAATAGAAAAATGATGCAGACAGATTAGTGGTTTTAAAGTTGTATATTCCTTGAGCTTCTGTGTGTCTGTAAGTGAAGACATAAGCTACATCCATTTTTTGAATAATCTGAAGAGAATCTACTGACCAGATGTGTGTAGGAAACCAAGAACTGATTTCTTCAATAGCAGTAGAGTAATATGGCCTCTGTGCTGAGGAATATTAGCTGGTTACCTAACAGAAGTTTAGTTAGAAAGGAGCTGGTAATGGAAGAAAGTTCTGTGTTTAGTAATTTCTGAAAACACAATTCATCCCATGCATTGAAGACTTAATTCAATAAGCATTTGTTGATATTTCTTATACATCTGGTTCTATGGTAGGCACCAATGATATAGTGGTAAACACAGTTCTGTTCCTTATCTCAAAGGCTCACCATCCAGACATGAGAAAAAGACACTTTACTAGCTAGAAGGCTGGATTTCAGATGGACAGAGAAGGGCCATTAGTGCTATGCTAGCAATCTTGGTTTTATTAGTGAAGAACTACCAAAGAGATAATGTCTCTGCCAGAGAGTAGGTGACAGATGTAAAAATTGGCACTTGCTTGCCACGCAACACTTGGCAAGTCAAACTCTCTGACCCTTATTGTTTTTTGTCTGAAAAGGGAAGATAATAGTAATTGTAAGAGTGGACTTGCAAAAGAACAAAAGGAAAATGAATAATCTCTCAATTTCCTAGTAACAGTTAAAGATCAATCCTAACCATTCTCTCACTAATAGGCACCCCTCAGCAGTTCTGATTTTCACATCTTAAAAGAACCTGGGCCAGATGCCTGTGATCCTAGCATTCTGGGAGGCCGAGGCAGGTAAATTGCTTGACCTCAGGAGTGTGAGACCAACCTGAGCCAGAGCAAGATCCCATTTCTAAAAACATCAGGGTGTTGTGGCAGGCACCTATAGTCCCAGCTGCTCAAGAGGTTGAGGCAAGAGGATTGCTTGAACTCAAGAGTTTGAGATTGCTGTGAGCTATGATGGCACAGCACTCTACCAAGGGTGACAAGTGAGACTCTGTCAAAAAAAAAAAAAAAAAAAGAAGGAAAGGAAATGTAAATTGTTCTCTTTTAAAATATCTATTTCAAATCTGTTTTTCACAGCCTAAATAATTCCTGAGTGAACAGCAGGGGTTCATGCTTCAGGCCCCAGCTTTCTCTATAGGACAGAGTCACATCTGGGGTGATGAAGCGTGTCTCCAAAGAAAGGCAGGGGAGCCATCTCTGACTTTGACATCTGCCACCGCTTCTGTTATCAACCTGCTGCTAAGAAGGGGAAGATGCAGATGTAGCAGTTTCATAGCCTGTTAATTTGTCTACAGCCATAAACCTTCTTCATCCCCTAAATAAAAAGCCTGAATACTTGTATGTCTGCTAACACTATTTCCCTCTCTTTCACCATGTTGGCCATTTTTTCATCTGGAAACAGTGAAATAGTATTTTCTTTTTTCTAGCCTAATTTCTGTTAGGAGAAATATTTTCTGAGACCTGCCTTCACTAAAACAAACTGCAACTAACTACAATTCCTTTGCTCACATTACCAGGCTATTATAAGGACCAAATTAAATTAAGATAAGTGAAAGAAATGCTATGCAGGTGTCAAGAACTGTTATTAGGAAGAGTTAATAATATATATTCCTGGGAGAACAAAGGAGGACTTGGGTGTTGGGCTGTGATGCTTTGAGAATACAGCAAAATCTTTAATCCAGAGCAAAGCATATGCAGAACTGAAAAAAGTCTTATTTTAAAAAGCCTGAACAATGAAATATATTGAAAAAAATAATAACTTTTTTCTTTTCAAGTAAGTTTTATTGTATGTGAAGGAAATGAACAGGGATGCCCCAAGTTATAGTGAAGAATGTACATCTGGTTGTAAAGAGGAGTGAGGCTGGGCGTGGTGACTCACACTCCTAGCACTCTAGGGGGCTGAGGAACAAGGATCCCTTGAGCTTAGGAGTTTAAGACCATACTGAGAAAGAGTGAGACCCCGGTCTTTAGTAAAAATAAAAATAATTAGCTAGATGTCATGGTGGACCCCTTGGTCCCAGCTGCTTAGGAGGCTGAGGCAGGAGGATAACTTGAACCCAAGAGTTTGAGGTTGCTGTGAGCTAGGCTCTAGCCTGGGTGAGAGAGTGAGACTCTATCTCAAAACAAAACAAAACAAAAAAAGGGAGTAAATAGATCAGAGGGTAGCTACTACAGAGGAAGGTTAAAGGATGATAGTGAGACTTCTAAAGGAGCTGGAGACTCAACTAGGGCACACGTGGCCAAAGTATGAGCTCAAAAGAGTAAAGGCTCCATAGATGTTGGCTTGGCTCTGATCGGGCCTTCAAGGAACACTCCAAACTCTTTCCTGAACTGGGTCTTCCTCCAGGAAATGGTTGGCTCTGACGAGTGCACTCTTTCAGAAACAAAGGCATGGCTCTTGGTAGCATTTTTTTCTCTTTGTATCTTTTGTGATTTCCTGAAGGTGTAGTTCCTAGAAGGAAGACATCTGTGTCCAGGAGCCCTCAAGGCTTATCTGGCTTTTCTCTGGATTTGGGGACCTCACATACCAATGTGCTGCATGTAATATGCCGAGACATCTCTTAGAAAAATAAGGTAAGTTATATATATAGTTGGCTTATTCTCAGACCATGAAATTTCATCAATTCAGCCCAAATTTCAGAATTTATCTCAATATCGAAAGCATATACATAAGACCTTCAGTTTGGAAAAGTCCCTCATTTTAGATTGCTTTCTCCTAATTTATACTAGTTTGAAAAGTCATGGAGGGGGGACTGATATCAGGAAGATGGCAGAACAGGACTTTCTAGCTATTATTCTCCTATAGAAACACCAATTTGAAAAACTATCTATGCAAAAAAATGCCTTTGCAAGATTGTAAGAAAATCAAGTGAGATATTATAACAAAATAAGAAAAAGATTCGTTGAAGAGAGTAGGGAAAACAGTTTTACATTGTCTGTGTTACCTCTGCCCCAACCCCAGGCAGCATTGTGTGGAGAGAGATATCCTTCACCTGTAAGAAGGAGAAAGAAGTGAGCTCTGGACTTTTCCCTGGACCCAACACTGGGTACAATGCAGCTCCAGGCAGGCCCCTTGTCCTGACTCCAAGATGCTACTCAGGGCTATGGGATCCTACCCTGGTGTCGGGTAGGATCCCACAGCCTCAGGTTGCATCCTAGCATCTGGTCATCCCTTTGAGATTAAAGTTCAAGGCCCACTCCCATATCAGGTCAGTCATAGTGGACCCAAGCTTTACGATGGCCCCTGTAGAAACAGGCTCTAGGCTTGCCCTCACTGACTCAGGTCCCAGGTCCACTCCTTGGATTTTATCAATAGGCCCACTCCAGTGGATCCTGGCCCCAAGCCCACTCGCTGCTGATTCAGGTCAGGCAGCCCGCCTGAGGACTCCAGCAGAGAGCCCATAAGCATACCATGATAGACAGCCTGCCCAGAATCTCTAGATGAACTGACTGGTGAAGAACTTTCCAAGACAAAGCTAGTGTGCATAGAATGGAATAAGTCCCTACTTCTTCAAGTTCTCAGACATCTGAGAAACATGTAAAACCAATAAGATACAACACCACCAAAAGAGAACAATAATCTCTCAGTAGGTGACTCCAAAGAAATAGAGATATAGTGACCTGAAAAAGAATTTTTAAAAATTGTTTTAAGGAAGCTCAGCAAACTTCAAGAAAACACAAAGAAATAATTCAAAGATATCAGGCAAATAATACATAACCAAAATGAGAAATTTAACAAAGAGATTGAAAGTACAAAGAAAAGGAAACAAGTTCTGGAGCTCAAAATAAATGATATTTTAAATTGCAATAGAAAGCATCAAAAGCAAAGTTGATCAAGGAAAGTAAAGAATCTGTGAACTTGAAGAAAGACCATTTAGAAATACATAGCCAGAGGAGAAAAAAAGAAACAAAAAAGGATTATGAGATTTGTAAAAGAACATCAAAAGAGCAAAATTTTAAGTCATAAGATCTTGTTCAAGAAGGATAAGAGAGAGACAAAGGGGATAAGAGAGCTTATTTAAAGAAGTAATTGCAGAAAACCTTCCAAATATGGGAAAAGATATAATACACAGTACAAGAAGGTCAAAGGTCTCCAGTCAGGTTCAACTTAAATAAGACTGCATAAAAACATAACCAAACAATCAAAAACAAAGATAGGATCTGGAAAGTAGCAAGAGAAAGCAAAAAACAAACAAATAAGTTTCAATAAAGCAGATTTCTTCACAAAAAAAAAAAAAGGCAATAGTAAGTCCTCACTTATCTACTAGTAACTACCCTCAATGTAACTGGAATAAATTCTCTATATGCTATCTACAAGAGACTCACCTTACATTTAAAGACACATACAGACTGCAAGTAAAGAGATGGAAAAAGACATTCCATACAAATGAAAATCAAAAGTCAGCAAGGGTAGCTAGATTGTATTAGATAAAATAAACTTTAAAAAAAAGTAAAATGAGACAAAAGAGATTATTATGTAGTGACATAGAAGTCAGTTCATCAAGCAGATATAACAACTGTAAATATACATGAACCCAACATTAGGACATCGAGATGTATAAAATGAAAAATGAATATTAATGGATGTGAAAGAAATGGAGACCGTTCTGCTAAGTGACACAACACAAGAATGGAGAAACAAACACATGTACTTGATACTAGGTTGGAACTGATTAGTCAACACTTAAGTGAATAAGGTCTGGGCGGGAGGCCAGCTTAGAATCTTGACTTAATTTGTGCAAAAAACAAAATATGTAAACAAAACATGTGTACCTCCTAATATTCTGAACTATTAAAGAAAGAAGATAAACTGCAATGCAATAATAGTAAGGCACTTCAAGACCACACTTTCAGTACTAGACAGAAAATCAATGAGCAAACCTTGGACCTGAACTATACTTTAGAACAAATGGATTTAACACACATACACAAGACATTCTATCCAATAGAATGGAAGAATATACATACTTCTCAAGTGTATGCAGAACATTCTCTAGGATGGATCATATATTAGATCCCAAAGCAAGTTTTTTTTTTTTTTTTTTTGGCCAGGGCTGGGTTTGAACCCGCCACCTCCAGCATATGGGGCTGGTGCTTTACTCCTTTGAGCCACAGGTGCCACCCCAGAGCAAGTCTTAACAAATTAAGGAAAATTGAAATCATATCAAGTATCTTTTCCTACCACAATAGTATAAAACTGGAAGTCAATAATGGAAAATTTCAGAAAATTTAAAACACATGGAAATTAGCATGCCCCTAAACAACCCAAAGGTCAACGAAGAAATTAAAATAGAAATTCAAAAATGTCTTGAGGTAAATGAAAAGGGAAATACAACCTACTAAAACTTATAGGATGAAGCAAAAGCATTTCCAGAAGGGAAGTTTATAGCAATAAAAGCCTACATCAAAAAAGAACAAAGATCTCAAATAAGCAACCTAAAGCTACACCTCAAAATACATACAACAAAAGCAAAAATAGGCCTATGGGATTGCATCAAAGTAAAAAGTTTCCATATGGAATAGGAAACCACCAAGGGAATGAAGAGACAACCTACAGATAGAAAATACTTGTAAACCATACATCTAAAACTTATATTAAAAAATTCAAGCCATCAGTATCAAGAAAACAAAAACCATGATTTTAAAAAATGGATAAAGAACCGAATAGATATTTCTCAAATAAGATATATTTTGAGAAATGGGTGTAGGAAAAAAATGTTCAACATCAGTAATTACCAGGGAAATAAAATTAAAACCACAATGGGGTATCACCTTCCACCTATTAGGATAGCTATTATCAAAAAGACGAAAGATAGCAAGTTTTGGCAAGGATGTGGAGAAAAGGGAACTCTTACACATTGCTGACAGAAGTGTAAATTGGTACAACCATTGTGGAAAACAGTATGGAATTTCCTTAAAAAATTAAAAGTAGAACTATTATATGATCACGTAATCCCACTACTGGGTACATATCCAAAGGAAATGAAATTAGTATGTTGAAGAGGTAGCTTTATTTTCATGTTCACTTCAGCATTATTCACAATAGCCAAGATACAGAATCAACCTAAATGTTCATCAACAGATGAATGAATAAAGATATTGTGACACATACACACGATGAAATATTATTCATCCCTATGTAAAAAGAAAACACTTGTCATTTGCTAACCTATGTCTCATTTCATTCTCATAAGAGCTGGTTCTTGCAAAGTAGATATTCCATTTTGTAAATGAGAATATTGAGGCCATGGTCACATACAAGTGGTGGAGTTAATATTCAAGCCAGGCCACCTAATTCTAAAGCCTGAGAGCTTTCGTCAGCACTTGCCTTTTCCTTGAGAGTTTCTTGGGTCATTGTTTAGGAACTGCCTAGGCTGATGAGTAGGGCTTGTTAAGCTAGGTGGATCAGTGGATATGTGTAGAGGAGAAGCCTCTCAATCACAGAGCTGTCAGGGTCAGGGAGAACTGATTTATTATAAAACTCAGGCCCCCTCCCTCTCCCAGCTCCTTCCTTCGTTTAGGGGAGGATTTCTTAACCATGGTTCTATTGATGCTGTGGCCTGGGTAATGTTGTGGGGGCTGCCTGTGCTCTCTAGGAGGATCGCCAGCATCTGTGGCCTCCATCCACTATGTGCCAGTAGCTTCTCTCTCCAGTCTTGACAATAAGACATATTACTAGGCATTGCCAAGTGGCCCCTGGGGTGGGGAAATACCCCCCAGACAAAAAACCACTGCTTTAGAGTGACCAAACATCCCACTTTCCACTCTGACAAAGGATTTACCAGGATCTTTGAGGCTTTTGCCAGGGGTTCAGTGCTAAAACCACGATGGTCCAGGGCAAAAAGGGGTGATTAATTGCCCTACACGTGACATTTCATCTCCTGGTTAACTTAATGCCGTGGTGGGAGAGAGGCATTGTGTTGACTGTGTAGTTCTCCTAGAAGTCCTCAGTTTCCCTAAGCTGTTGCTCTACCAAGCACATCTGCCTAACACTGCCTTTTTCCCTCCAGGTAGTCTGCCAGGACTGTATGGGAGGTGTCCTCCTGCAGGGAGGCTGGCTGAGCGACTGTGTGGGTCATTACTGCGCTGAAAAAGACCCAAGTGAATGCTGGGATTGTGTGTGTTTCCCTAAAGGGCTGGGAGGGAGCTGTTTTTGAATAAAAACTTTGGATCCTAAAACATACATCAAATTAAGATGTAGTATAAAAACTTGAAAACTAGTAATGCCAAAAATAAAATGAAAACTTGAAAAACAGTTTATAATTACATGGTATTTTGAAATACTTTCATGAGTCACTCTGGCAAGTTGTCAGTTACATTTTCCTGAAAAAAAAAAAATCAAATAAAAGAAAAAAATCTCAAAAATGAATTGCTATCAGGATTATAGTTGTGTGTTGTTCAGAAAACTTTTTCAACAGCGATATTTTGGTTCTTTTCAGAGTTGCAAAGCACTTCTAAAATATTTGTTCCTCAGAAAATGATCTTGTGTCATTCTATGCCCCTTTAAAGGATGGAAACATTGAGTTCTGAAGACGGTAAGTAACATGATGAGGTCAAATGCCAGGTTCACTGGGCTACCTGTTGTGTGACTTCTGTAGTCTGCCCGGAGAGAATGGGCCTGGCATGGATGTGCTGAGTCTGCACTGCTGTAAATCTGAATGATAGAATGACAAGTGTGGGCACAGAGGCTGTGAATCAACTCTCTTAGCAATGACTCTGACAATAGTCATTCCCCCTCTGGGTCTTGCAGCAAGCAGGGGATGAGGCAGGTTCCATGAGTGCAGTGCCCAAGACCTGTGGCCACCTGGCACCGTGGCACCAGATTTACCAACATCTGGAGGTATTTTCCTTGTGCTCTTTGACACCAGGGTGGAGAGTGTGATTTGCTGTGTATGATCATTTGTGGTTTCCTTGATTATGTAAAAACAGTAGCTTTTGCCAAGAACTCTCTGTACCCGGAAGCTCTAAGCTGCTTCCCTCCCATTGGCTGACTTAATTTCACTTTACTGGGAGGCATAACTTTCAGGTTGCAGAGCTGTGAACAGCAACTCCCAGTGTCTCTTATGAATGAGGTACCCGGAGTTCAGGAACCCCCAACCAGGGACAATGACAACCGATGAGCTGGTTTTCTTTGTGAATGGCAAAAAGGTAAGCGAAAGTAAGCAAACGTCCGGCTTGAGTCCCTGCTGCTGGGTAGGGATGTGTGTCCTCTGGAAGAGGCATGCCGGTTTCTCTTTCCTGCTCCCTTTTAACTTGTTCTCTTCTTTTTCTCTCCCTTCAAAGGTGCTGCTGCATTTGGGTAACCTTAGGGAAGGAGACCTTCTCAGGGCTAGAGCACAGGCAAGATTCTCAAGGGGTAGAGGAGTGAGGAGGGGAGGGAGAAGAGAAGAGAAGCATCTGTGAGCTCACTGTCACCCTCTCAGTAGCAGAAACACTGACCCAGAAGGAGAACAGGGGACAGAGTTCTAATGGGACTGGCAGTCATCCACCACACCTCTATTTCTGTGTTTCATCAAATATATCCTAATACTTAAGTTGTTCTCTGTACTGAGAGGTAGAAAAGGAACTTGCTTTCTTACTAATACATATATCAGGGCATAAGAGGTACACAGCCCTGGATTCTATTTTTCTTTATTCTTTAGAAGATTTTAGATTTAGATTCTAAAGCATATTGATTTGAGAAACATATACACATACAACAGAGTACTTTGTAGGCCACTTTATACAATAAAATAAGCAAAAATAAACAGATATTTTTGTAAGCATGAACACTCAGATATACTACTGTAATTATAATAGCCACGAGCAGCTGACCCATGTTTGCAAAAAAAAAAAAAAAATAGGTCAAAAAGCCAAATGTATGAAAGCATATCACGACACTTGGTAATTGTGCACTCAGGTTTATAACTTCTGTCCTCTGAAATACTGTGACAGGCAACCTAAGTCTTTTGAAAAGATTGATCAACAGCTGCTGTGGGTCATCACTATACATGCGGTTGCCCAAAGAGCTGAGATCTCAAGAAATTTTATCTTTCACAAATGCAGATGTGGAAAAAAAAAATCTCTTCATTTATTGAGGAAGTTTCAATGTTTTTATGTGCATGCGCAATACCCACAAAGTCAATGTCGTGATAATGTACTTTGGTGGAGGAGTCAAATTTGCAAAAAAAAAATGCACGAAACAAATTAGAACTTTCTAAATGTCAATAAACAAATCATACCTCCAGCACTGAAAAGGGAGGCTTGCTTATAGTGTATATATATACAGGTGCAACACCCACTCCTGATTCACTGTGCGGGGACATATACTGACACCTTGTGGCAAGCTGTCACAATTTGTTTTTCATAAAGGGCACATTTCCCTCCTCTCCCCAGTTAGTTCTGCATATAAGTGTTGCAAATCTCTTACTTACTTAGATTGACTGCCTTGGCACACAGGGATCTAGGGAAGGTGGCACCCCACCAGTCCTCGGGCATGCTAAGGGTGAGAATCTTTGCCAGTGTTAATGCAGGTGCGGGGAAAGGCAGACAAGCCCATTGCAGGATCTTCCGTCTCCGTTCACCTTCCCCACACCACTGCTGAGGCGCTCATACCCGCTCAGATGCCCGCTTGGGAATGAGTCAAAGCCTAGTGTAGCTGCACATTGTAACTGGCCCCGTGGACTCTGTGTGATGAATGTGCATTTTCTTTTTGTCTTGCTCTGTTGGTACTTTTGCTCTGAGTTGAGAAACTAAGTGACTTTGGAGATAATTTTCCAGAACTAAAATGCACTTCACGGGATTCCTGGGACTTAAATTGTCAGGGTGTAATTGGGTGACTGACAAGGGAATTTCCTGAGCATTTCAAACCAGTGCTCCAAAGACGGATGGATTCCATTTGGGTGGTGCCGGTGGGAGACACCGGGGAATGGAGTCAGCCATGTTCTTCTGAGTTCAGAGTTGTCTCTCTGGGCCGCTTCCTTCTCAGAGTTGGCTCTGGCACCAAACCAAGGGATGGGGCAAGGCTCCCAAGTTGGTGGTTTTAAGACTTCCGCACCCAAGATTTCAAACAACTTCTTAGCATTTTGCAATTTCATTGTGGAGACTTAATATGGAGTTGTTGAACTGGCTTTCTACAAGTGCTTCTTACACAAAGACATCTTCTCTGGAATTTTTATAAGTAATTTTTACAGTACGTAAGCAGCTGGATTCAGTGACATCCAAGGCCGTATCTTACTCTAAGGGTTTGTTATTTATTAAGCCATAAATTCACTCTGTGAAAGTATAAGGGCTTGCTTTTCTTTAGGACCTATTATGCACTGGATCCGGAAAGGACTATTTCAAGCCAAATCTGTCTTAGTGAAATTTGTTTTCCCTAGTATTTTATTTTCACTTTGGGAAAGGGATTTTAAATCTTTAGATGGTATCAACACATCAAACCCTGTTATCTCTGGAAGCTTCCACTAATGCCAGTTTCCAAGCCGAATAGCCATGTCTGTAATTTATAAAGATATGTCCTCTTGAGAAACTACCAGAAAGGTGGAGAGACAATGCAAGGGCTGATGATGTGAAAGCAGTGCTATAAAAACAAGGCTAAGCAAAGGAATTCATGGGCAAATAATGGCAGCTGTGAGTAAGTTTGTTTCCCACTTCTATTCCCAAGATGGCCTTTTGTTAGAGGATATTGTGCAATGAAGTTACCAAAGAAGCTGTCAGAGCTTAGTGACTCATGATGAAATGTGGGCCTCTTACTTTCTCTGGTTTTTATTACTGTCCAGGACACTGTCTCGACTAGCTGCCATCCTGCAGAGGTTGTTAGATGCCAACAATCAAATACCTTCAGGGTCTTCTGTGGTGGGGGGGCCTGGGTGACTATTGTTTTCGCATCTTCTTCTGTTCTAGAATCAGAGTCAAGGGCAAAGAGCTGTCCAGAATTTTATGTTACTTATAAGTGATGGTCCTTCAGGAGGGCAACATTGTAGAATTTCTGAGTAGTTACTGTCTTTAGTAGAGATTGGGATACCTAAGGAATCGGGGAGAATTTGGCAGGTAGGGTGTAGCTGAAGGTGTCTGGGAGTGATCACCACAAGGACCAAGTGTCAGCTTCATAGAGCTTTACAGTGACTTTCACTCACTCACTCGTCACTCCCTCCCTCCTTCACTCAATAGTCAATATTTAACAAGCTCCTTTCAGGGCCTAAGACTATGGGGTATGTCAGACGGTTGCTGTTCTGGAGCCCAGGGACTAGTTGGCCAAGTAAATTATGATCAGACAACGAAATGTATTCCAAGATGTACCTCACAGAACACTAACCCCATGGGATACTCTTCTCGGATACTCTTAAACCACTTGTCACGATGATTGGTACATTGTAGGTGCCCAATTAATGTGGATGGAGCAAATGGGTGAATATCAAAAGTTCTGAGGAATTCTATACTAAAGAAATCTTTTTTATAAACTTTGTATTTCAAAATTATGGAAAAGTTGCGAAAAGAATACAACAAAACACACAGTATTAAGCACATTTTACTCACTCATTTGCCAACTGTTACAGGTAACATTTTTCAGCATTTGCTTTATCTCTCTGGGGACACACCCAGACACACCCACCCCCCCACACACACACATACATAGAATACACAATTCTATGTATTATAAGTACATAAATAATTCTATATATTCATGTATTTAATTAATATGAATAAATGTGTAGTATCAAAATTTTCATTCTGAACCATTTTAGGGTAAGCTTCAGACTTATTTTTATCCTAAGATTACAGATATTCTTATAAAACCGTAGTCTATTTATAAAAATAAGAAAATTGGGCTTTGATATAATACTCCTATGTACAGACTTTATATTAGTCCAATTTCCCCCATAGTGGCCTTTATATCCCACCCCCACTTGGAATTGAGGATTGTGCCCTGCACTTAGTGCCCACGTCTCCTCCGTTTCCAGTGACCCGGAACAGCTCCTCTGCTTTCCTGTGTCTTCCTGTCACTAGAGTTTCTGGAGAAGATATTTCTCAGTTTGTGTTCGTCTCAGGCTTTCTTATCATTAGATAGAGCCTACATTCTGGGCAGGAATATCATAGCGATGTGTTCCTCTCAGTGCATGCAGGAGGTGTAGGATGTGAATTTTGATCTCTTGGCTATAGGAGTATCCACCAGCTTCCTTTACTGTAAGAGAACTCTTTTTACCTTTATAATTAATACGTAATCTGTAAGAAGATACTTTGAGAATGTATAATGTCTTGTTCACCAAACTTTCACTTCACTAGTTTGTGCGTACACTGATGGTTAATAACCAGATCAATTACTGTGAAAATTATTATGAGGTGCCAATCGTATTCATTAGCTGGCATTTTTCCATCAGGAAAAGCTTTCTTCTCATGTCCCATTTATTTGTTTCCTTATTGGTTAATTATTAGTTTGGACCTATCAATTTTAATTTCACTTAATTGGTTCTAACCTATTTTTTTTATTCAGTCATGTGTACATGTGTACATAGATTATAAATACATTTATGCGATTATGGCATTCAATGTGTTGATTATTTGCACAAATTGAAGTGCTTACATCCTACTAAACAACATGGCCTTCACCACTTTTACCCAATTACAGGATTAAGACATTTGTGGTTTACACCTGATAGATTCAACTTGTACTTGTAATATGCTCCATAGGTGTGGTTCCCCTACCAACCCTCCCTCTATCGACTGATCCCCCTCCCTTGCCCTGTCCCTCCTCTTCCCCCTTTCATCCTAGGCTATAGTTGTGTTTCATTTTTCACATGCATTGTGGCCATTATTTCTTTTAATGATCAGGTTTTACCAGAGCAATCTGCTTAACACATTTCCTTAAACTCACTTCCTCACAAAGTGTTTTTCCCTTGGAATACCCATGGGGAGCTTGCTGAGAGTATGCTCTGTGGAGTACACTGTGGCAAGTCCTGAAGCCACACCACCAGAATGGTGTGGCCATTCTCTGAAGGAATTCAAGGACTGGCTGGGGTGACATGGAAAGCCTTTATTTGGGAAGTGTTTGAGGTCTTCAGATAGGTCAGCATGCAGGTAGAAGAGAGATGGCATAGTCGAAGGTGGAGGAATGGGAAGATATATGGTGTATTTCCCATACAATAAGATGACCAGTTTGGCAGAGAAGTAGGAGGGAGAAGGGCTGAAAATCAAGCCATATTGAAAAAGGCCTTGAAAGACAGACCAAGGAGCTGGGATGCTACCTTAAATATGGGGGAGGTCATTGAAAGTACTGAGCAGGGATCTGATGTGTTGTGATAGAAGCAGAACCACAGTACAGGAGGAAGGAACAATGGGGGGGAAAGACGGTGAGCTGGGAGGCTCTTACTGCCATCTATGTGAAGGTGGTAAGGATTATTATTTTGTGCATTTATGATTTCTTTTGTGATTTATAACCAAGATATTGAACAAGCTGTATTCATAAGGTGTAATCATATCAGAAAATTAATTTTATCTCCCACTTTTGTTTAGACTTTATTAAAAGAGAAAATTCTGGTAATTTCATTAACTTTTTGATTATTATTAGTAAAAAAATTCCTATGGTCATTTTAAAGTTGCCAAACACAATCTCAATTCAGGACAGTGTGGTGAGGGTAGCAGGGAAGCTCTCATTTAACTGGTGCTGTTGTAAGATGAGTTGGCTTTCTGGGCCTTTCAGGTGTTAAGAGCTGACCCTCTTGTGATGGCTTTTAAGGACCTTCAGGGTCCAGCACAGGAACATTTGATTGGACATCCCATGATGTGAGTGTCACGCTTTTCTCCAGCCAGTTCCCCTTCTAGTTTTGAGAGGTCGTCTCCACACAGGCTCTCTACTGGAGGTCCCATCACCCATCTAGGCAGTCTTTTGGAGAATGAGTTAAACACCTCCAAACCAGCTCTCTCTGTCTCATGGTTGGTCTGTAGAGGGTCTGTCAAGGTGGCCATCTGCCATTGGTTCTTGGTGTGCTCTTTTTGGGTGAAGAATGACCAGATACACCAAAGTGTCAAGTCCAGCCTCTTGGTCCTATTACCCTGGTTCTCTGGCTCCTTAGAAGGGAAAAATCACCAGCTGGGCCAGTAAGATGGAGTGACCACAGGCAGGAAACCATCTCATATAAGTCTCTTTTTATTATAAAATGGAACAAGTCTGTCTCCAGGAGCAGGGAGAGAGAGTGAGTGACAAACCCACTCCTTACTCCCTGACTTTCTTGGGTTGTTTCCTTTTATTGGCCAGGGAGGGGGCTCTCAAAGGTGTGGAATGTTACCAAATGATCAATAGGCATCCTCAGTTCCATCTGCATGTATGAGCTCCCTCTCCCAAAGCCCACCTGGAGGGGGAAGGAGAATTCTCAGATTGATAAAACATTCTCTCCTTCCTCTGGTATAGCAATCGCTCAGATAGGATTAAAGGTAGGGCAACACTGAAGAAGTGCCTGCCCTATCCTGCTCCCAGGGGATGCAATTACTTGAGACAGCACCAAAGCAGGAAACCTTTGTTCCTAGAAGAGCTAGATCCCATCACCTAAAATTTCCCACTCTGTGTTCTAGAGGCCCAAATTGTTAGGTAGGTATATTAACTGATCTGGTTGCTTCCTGCTGAGTGGGGGCAGCAATTCCTTTTTAAAGTGGCCATGTGCAAGTTCTCCAGGGGTCCCTCCAGGGGGCTTCAGTATATGACCTGGGCAGATTATTATAGATGTGAAGAGGAGGTAAGCACTGGGACCATTTATAGCTTGATGGATCCTTATAAATTTCAGGATGAGATGAAATAAATTTAGTAGGAAATTTATAAAGATGAGCCCTAATATTAGAATTCTCAGGATACAAAGTAGAAGAGTGACCAAGGGAATCACCAGAGACATCCACCAGAGCCTAGAGGTCTTCCCTCACACTTGAAGGTTAGGGACAGACTCTAGAATGGCACTGATGTTATCCTCAACTTGTCCAGAATTGTGAAGAAAAAAGCCACATTTTTCTTTTAAAAAACAAGCAAGTACCCCCATTTGCTGCAGTTGCAAAATGGAGGGCCCTCCTATTTTGTAAGGTGACCCCTAGCAGTGAACCCAACTACTCCTGTAAGAGAGCAGGTGTATGGCGAGTTTTCACTAGGGCTCGTGCTGCCTGCACAGCCTAAAACTGCTGCAGGCCCAGGGATATGCCTCCTGTAACTACCCTGGCAGTGGCTGCTGTCCCCATAAAGGCAAAAAGGGAAACCAAGGGAAATAGCCCCAGCCAAGCAATGAGGAAGACAAGGTAGATGAATCCTAGGCCATTTGAATATCTGGATATACTAGATCCCGGGAGCCATAGCCTCTCTAGTAAGAGTGTAGCACCCAGTATGTTTGGGTGCCACACACCCAATATATCTCCCACTCTGGAGGAAGTTGGGTGGTGAACTTGATTTTGGCCAACAGGATAGGAGCTAATTTATGGGTGGCATGCAGTGCTCTTCCCTGAAATTTTGTGCTGTGCCATTTATCTCCCTGGGCAGCTAAAGTGGCTCCAAGTAAAGGTTCAAATCAAGGGTGAGCAAATGAAGAATTAATCTCTTCAGAGGTTAGAAGGCCCTGCTCCTAGGGCAAGGCTGCTGAGGTTGTGCGCCAAAGGGTGGGGCAGGATGTTTCTTTAGTTGGTCCCACCAAGGAATTAATTTCCTGTTGTGAACATCTCCAACAAAACTGACTTGTAAGCAAAGGAAGGGCAGTCTGAAGCACCAAAGGCTGGGGAAATTTACTCAAGTTTTTTTTTTTTTAATTGAGATAAGCAAAGTCAGGGTCCTGATAAGTGAGCCAATGTTTACAAAAATCAAGGCTCTAACTAGTGTTTCTCACAGATGGTTGGGGAATGACAAAATCATGTATGCATTGAGAAATAAGCAGTGTCCCCACACTGGGGGCCTGTCCAAAAGTATGAGTAATACACATGAGAAAAGTGTCCTGGGCCACATTACTAAGGTAAAGAAATATAGTTCTGGAGGCAAGGGGTTATGAAGACTTGGGAAAAGCCTGATCTATTGAGTTTTTGTAACCATCTGAGCGTGAGTGTTGGTGTCCCAAATATGTGACACAGTGACAAGTTGTTCAATAGTAAGAGAGAGATTTCCCCAAGTTTCCCACATCATTGGTCAGCTAATGCCCTGTGACTTAGTGGACAAGCATATCCAGCAGATTTGATAAAGCTTTCAAATATGTGTGGTTTGGTTTCCCAAGGCAAAATGTGTCTCGTCCATGGGTAAACAATTTACACTACTTACCAGAAGGAACCACAGAAATCCACTTGAATAGGTATTGCAGATCCTCCAAGGGAATACACAAATATTTGTCTCCAGTGCGATGGCTGGACAAGTTTCACTCTGGTCTTTCCACAGATTCACCCAAGAATGATAGATCCAAGTAGGTTTCCCTGGAACCTGCCACCAGGAGGGTCAGTGTTGGCTCCAGTCCAATGGTCATTATCTACTAGCTGACAGGAGTGGGCTCTTTCATTGTTGCTCCCCTCCTGAGATGACCCCATAGGACAGAGTGCAGCCCCATGCCCTGTTTGACCGCATCAATGACAAGGGACCTTGTCCTTATTGGGGCAGTTCTCAGCCCAGTGCCCTTTTCCTTTGTCAGATGTGGCACTGAAGTTCCCTTCCTTTGCTGGGCACTCTAGCTGTTGTTCTGAATGGGGGCACCAATACTGCCATTAATTGGGATGCCTAGAGTCCTTTCTCCATTCCTTCTCCCAAGCATGAGACTTGACTTCAGAAGAAAAAGACTTCTGAGAAAACAGAATTAGCAGCTGTCACCATATCATCCAGAGAGGTGGTAGGGTCCTGAACAAGCTTCAGGAGCTTTCTCCTAATATCTAGTGCTGCTTGAACCAATAACTTACCTTTTCATATTACTTGTCTTTTATAGGACTAAAGGTTGAGGGATGAATTCTCTGTTGCCTCCTGGAGCTGATCCAGAAAGGCCTATGGGGGTTTCCTGAGGCTCCTGGGTTATGGCAGAGACCTTGGAATAATTGACCACCTCTTGGCTGGGCCTTGAGTCCAGCCTGGACACATACTAGAAAATGTTCTCTCTGCTTCCTGTCTTCTGAGGATCTGTTATTCCTGTGGGTCAGTCACAGGCACTGCTGTTTGACCCCCTAGATAACTAGGATCTGAAAGGTGTAATTTGATGGCAAACTTTTGTGTCTCTGTTAACCCTCTGGATTTGTCAAAGCCCTTTAAAGTCTGGCTTAGAAAAACATGTACATCTTTCCAAGCCAAGTCATGGACCAGACACAAATGATGAAATCTCTCTATATACTTATCAGGGTGATCTGTGTAACTCCTCAGATCTTGTTTTATTTGCTTTAACTCTAATAAACTAAAAGGCTTATAGACTAGGGTTGATCTTGACTCCCCAACTCCTCTACCAAGGGTAGGAGCTGAGCCACCTTTCCCCTGGTGGAGGTAGAGACAGCACCATGTCTCCTGTGAGGTTCACCTTCAGGTCTCCCTGGTATGGGGGCAGCTTAGAACAGGAGAGAACTTGAGAAAGATCTCTTACTACCATCATCTTACTTAAGCTGGAACATCATTGCACCACCAAAGATTTCAGTCCATTTTCCTTCCCTTTTGCATAAAAGGCCTAATTGTCAAATAGTGGCATGATTTAGAGTCCCAGGTGGTGGTCACCATTCTCCATTATTCAGCTTGTACTGTGGCCAGGTGGTTGGACAGAAAAAGATTAAACATTTTTGCTTCAAAGTATCTGGATCATACCTGTCCCAGTTTGAAAGAATGTGTCCCACAGGGGTGTCAGAAGGAATTTTTGATCCCAGTTCACGATCTAGAAAGAAAGGAGGGGGAAAAAAACAGTGTTTTCATCATCGCTTACCACCTATTATCAACCTCCCACTTCTGGGCTCAAGTGATTCTCCTGCCTCAAGTTCCCGAGTAGCTGAGACAACAGGTGCCACCAACACCCACTAAGTTATCTATATTTTATTAGAGACAGGGTCTTGCTTTTGTTCAGGCTGGTCTTCAACTCCTGGGCTCAAGCAATACTCTAACCTCAGCCTCCTAAAGTGCAAGGATTACAGGAGTGAGCCAATGTGCCCGGCCTAGACAACCTTTCTACCCTCCCAAACCTACTGATGGGGTTTTGGAGGTAGCGCCTTCATTTCTGACATGTGTTAATGTTGTTGCTGTGATAGCCCATCACACACAACACTCTATTATGAGCATAGGCCAACAAACTTCCTCCCGTCACTCACAGAGTCTGAGAGTGTCACTTCAGGAGGCAAAGCCAGATAGCTGTCTGCTATGCTCTCTGGTGTCCCTGACAAGCACAGGTGTGAACCATCAAGACGACATGTTTGATCTGAAAAGGGCTTTGCCTGGGTCAGTCCAGTATGGCAGGTATGCACCTGCGTGCCCTGTGTGGGTTCAGAGCTAAGCACTAAGGTAGAATTTTAGAATTTAAGGATCTGCTTTGTGATTTACACCAGGTCTGACAATTAAGTTCATGAACTCATCCTACAAAAAGTACCTCATTGCTGAATATCACAATGGTCGCCTTCCAAGTACTCCCCTTGGGAAACTATGCACCAATGCCAGGGTCTAGTCTCCATCCTTTAAAGCACTTTTTCTAGGATGAGTTCACAAACTTAATTGTTAGACCTTGTATAACAAGAGCTCTGCGGGCCATTTCAGAAAAACAGTTCAAAATTGCTTTGAAGCAATAGGTGCTGATATCAGTGGATAGCTCTCCAAAGGGAGTACCTCAAGGCTGACTCTAGTGATAGTCAGCAAGGAGGTGTGTAGCACTTTTTCTAGGATAAGCTCGTGAATTAATTGTCTGACTTCATATGTTCATTCTTATGGAATTGCCAAAAAAAAAAAAAAACACCTTAATTTTGTGATCTATTTAGCACACATTCCATTAACTCTACGAGTGTGGGTGCTGAGACATTGAAGGGAGACACTGACTGCAGAAGGATGACTACGTGCAGCTATAATAAATTTTTCTTTTTTCATAGGTGGTGGAGAAAAATGCAGATCCAGAAACGACCCTTTTGGCCTACCTGAGAAGAAAGTGTATCCTGACTTCAGAGTGGGGGTGAGGGAAAGAGGGGCAACAGGGACTGATTCTCCGGTCTAACATCATTTCCCAGTGAGCGGCAGGGCAGTCACCAAGTGTGGAGGAAAGAGCACTGGATCAGGGGTCAGAACACTTGCATTTTAGGGAGGGCTGTGCCACGCAGCAGTTATGTGCCCTGGGGTAGTCAATTGAACTCCCTAGATCTGAACATCTCAGGTGTGGAATGGGTTGTTCAAGATGTCGTTGAGTTCTCTCCCAGCTGACTCTAGTAGTGTCAAAGTTTAAATCTAGGCCTATAAAGAGGCCCCGGTGAGCTGCACGGTTGTTCTCCCGAGGCAGTGGTTCCTTCCTTTAGTCACGTTTGCTTAACACATAAATGGAAGCCCTGAGGAATGTTTCCAGCTCTGCCTAGGTGGAGGTAAACAAGGGAAGGGATGTCTATTGGGAAAGGGATGCCCAAGACACCATCTTTTGTGGAAATGCAGACATCAGAGGCATCAGAGCAGGAGACTCTGTAGAGTCCTGGGATGCTGCTCTCTGCTCAGTGTGGTCAGGGCTTCTGTAAGATTCCTGTACTTCTTTTTTTTTTTGCAGTTTTTGGCCAGGGCTAGGTTTGAACCCACCACCTCCAGCATATGCAGCCAGCGCCCTATTCCTTTGAGCCATAGGCATCGCCCACAATTCCTGTACTTTCTGAGTATGAAAGTATTTTGAGATACTGAAACAAAAGCAACAATGTGATAATAGGGGCTGACATTTAATGAACACTTGGTATATACAGGCAGGGTTGAAAGCGATTTTTGTAGCTCACCTCACTTAGTCACCACAGCAGTCCTATGGAAATGTAACACTCTGTCTTTTGACACAGGAGGAAGGTCGCCTGCCTTTCTCTAGTGTGTTCTGGGATAATAGTGGCAGAGCTGCACCAAAGCTTAGGGCCTTGCTCTTACCCTTTCACCCCACAGTGGAAACTTCCTCACTCTGACCTCTGTCATTGACCACTACTTTGCTCCCAGAAGGATGTGTGGTGGCCGTTTCCACTAGTAGATTTGAAGATAACAAGTAATTATTTCAGTACCCAGAGCCTGGAATTCTTGGCCTTCCCTCTGGTTTGCTCAGTAGTGTAATGGGCGGCTTTGGTGTATTTTGCTCTGGACTTTTGACCTAGAGTGGGCAGGTCTGGAGGTTCATAGCAGATTAAGCTGCTGGAATTTTTTTTTTTTTTTTTTTGCAGTGAAGAAGTCACTGATAGGCTTGGGGACTGCATGGAACCCCATGTCCAGCTCACCTATCTGGGAGGTGTGAGAAGAGAGGCTCATGTTCAGAGATTATTGAGACCAATTTTGGTTTTCTATCAGTAGCAAAACTAATTTTAGTTTTCTCATCATTTAGATTTTAGTTTTGAAGGCTCCCAGATGCCACGGAAATTCCTTATCATAGCAATTGGCTGGTCAGGGGTCAATTCAAACTGAAATTCGAAACTGAAAGTCAGCATGAAAATATGAAGTTCTGGCGTTTATTGCTGTTTGTGCTCAGAATCAATTTGTGGGAGTTTTAGGTGGCAGAGTTCTGCCTTGACTTCTGCCCTGGGGAAAGGTCCCTAGGCCAGAAGAAGACCCTGGTAGATGTTGGGCTGCCACCTTCGTCTTCATGTGTCCCCAGAGTTGCCTGAACTGCTGATGACCGCATATATCACAACTAGTGAAGAGAGTAACTTAGGAACAGGACATAACTAGATAGTCAAAAGCCCCTTGTCTAGTCCTAATTTTGGTTTCTGGAATTTTATCAACCTAAAAGTTTCAGAGTGAAAAATCCACCACTCCGTAGGTCCCAGAACAGACCGATGTCTCATTCTGGCCCCAGAGGCTTCCCCCAGCGGGGGGTGATGTGAGCGCTGCCCTATGTGATTGGCCCATGAGATGCTTGGTTGATCTGCTCAGTGTAACATGCCTGGGGGACCCGGATACCAAGAGAAGTGCCCAGGACTGCTGAGCCCTAGACTGTATGTGCTAGAAGATGCTACCTGGATGCTGTCCATGGGACTCTGACTCCTTTGCTGCCTTCCTGGGTTGTAGGGCCTGAGCATGTGTGTAGAAATGATGGCTTACTCATGTGGAATGTCTGCCCTGATATTTCCCAGTAACCCTGAGTCCATAGTCCTTAACTCTTGACTGCCCAGTGGGGCTGAGCGGGACCAAGCTTGGCTGTGGAGAAGGCGGCTGTGGGGCTTGCACGGTGATGATCTCCAAGTATGATCATCTGGAGAACAAGATCGTGTATCCTTTGCCTGCTGACTGATTGCCCATGTGAGGACTGTGCCTCAGGGTCAGCTTGTGAGTGAGTGCATGAGTGTGTGGTCATGTATGCGTGTGCACATGTGTGTGAGCCCCTGTGTTTTTGAGCAGGATCTGATTATGGACAGAAAAATTGTAGACTGATGTCCTTAGCAAGCATCTTTCCAGCTTAAGCATATTGACCAGACTCTGAATTGCTAGAAATGACCTTTCTAATATCCAAGCTCACATTACATCCCATAAAATCCTTCAACAGCTCTTCATTGCTCCCAAGAAAAAATTTGATCTCTTTGCTATCAGGCAAAGCCTTTCACAACATGCCCTGGTTTTTTCTCTCTAGGTTACTTTCTCATGGAGAGTCCAGAGCTCCATTCCAGCAGAGACAAGTATGAATGACCAATGCCCCATGCCCATAGTTTCTTGGTTTTTGTATAAGCTGTTTCCCAAGTTTTGAAAGTGCTTTCTTCTAGGACTTCTTTACCTGGATAACTCTTATTAGCTCTTTAGGATTAAACTAAAATATCACCTCCTCCAAGAAGCCTTCCAAGATTGTGTTAGGTCCCTTTGTTTATGCTGGTTCCATGGTGCTCTGTGCACAGCCTTCCCGAAGCACTTACCACAAGCAATTGACAAAAAGGTAAACTAAGACACAACATAATTTTTAAAAATAATTTATTTAAGTGAGCAATGATTCATGAATTGGTTTGCTTCACACAGAGCTTCACTAGGAATGTGCAAGGGAAGCCTTGTACAGGAAGGAAACAGAAAAAAAGCAAAAAAAAAATGTGACCAGTTACAGTTATACACTTGCCCTATTTGGTTCCTCCAGTTGAAAAGTCCCTAGTTCTAATTATAAGTTTGTTGACTACTTATAAGTCTGTTTTCTGTTAATATAAGCATGTATAAGAAATAACTCAAATTTTGCCTGTGTTTTCAAACCAAGCCATGTTGAAGTTGCTGAGGAGACCAAACTGTATTTGTCTACGCAGGAATTTTTTCAGGCCTGGTCTCTGTTTTAATTTAACAAGATTTAAACTGCAGACTTCACACCAGCTTCCATTTTTCCAGATTGACTGCAAGCTGTTGAAGGGCAGAGATTTCTTCCTATCACTTTTAGTCCCTCAGCCCTCAGCACAGTGCCTGGCATGGTTGGTGCTCAATGATTGATGCTGATTGTATACATGGGTGAGTGATGGAAAGGAAGGATCCAAGGATGCAAGTGGGCCCTCAGCCTCTGGTTGCCCAGGGGTTTCCTGTCCCTTCCCCCGAGAGGAATGGGACAACTGGAGGTGGCTGAATGCAGGGATGTGGATGCGAAGTGACTGAAGCTCTGGCACTGAGGCTAAGGAAGGGCCCTACAGAGGCAGGAGCATGCTTCAAGGATGTCACCTGCCAGAAACTTCCTTTTGACTCAGCCTCCTGGGTTGAGCTGAGGAAAAGGCAGTTGAGAGTGACCCCAGTTCCCTAGATCCAGTTCAGAGGAGGGTGCACTGGTGTCTGACCCCACAGGACTCTGTAAGGGCTCAGCCTCACCTGGGGGAAGAGCTTCCTTTGTCCTTTGCCCAGAGTCTTGAGTGGAGAGGTGAGGGCACCAGCAGAAGAGACAAGAACAGAATTTAAAACCTCACAAAGTCCCAGGCTCTGCACTCAGGTCTCTTCTGATGACTCGAGTGGACAATGGAGTGACCTTAATGTGGATTCTAGCCACTTTTCTGTCAATGCCTGCCTGGCCCCCATCTGCTCCTTGCACCATGTTGCCGTGACGACTGTGGAAGGAATAGGAAGCACCAAGACGAGGCTGCACCCTGTGCAGGTAACAGAGGACACGGAGCCCTGCTCTCGAGGTCGGGCCATTCATCCTGCAGGGAGGTTCATGCCAAGACTGCAGACTCGCTTTGGGTTGTTGGTGGTGTTTCACTGCCTGAGCTAAGGAGGCATTGTGCCCTGGCCACCACCCCATCTCCTTCGGGTGCTGGGAGGAAAGAAAAGGAGGCACCTATGCCCGAAGCTCCCTACTGCAGTCCAGGCAGGTGTGATACTGCATGATCCTGAGTGACCTGAGAGGTCAACTGAATCTGGTGACCAGGGAAGTCCAGTTGCACCAGAACTGGGAGCAGCAGGAGTAATGGAGCTTCCTCATCTTGCTCCTTAGTGTGTTCAGGCACCCCCAGCCTTCCCAGACAGCAGATTCTAAGTTCTCTGGGCCCCTTGTTTAAAAATCCTTGGGGTGGCACTTCCAGTTGCACCCCTTACCTCACACCCACACGTAATAAAAATGTGGACTTCCAGGCCTCCACTTCATTAACTGGAGGTAGCAAGTGCTAAATAAAACAATAGAGATTTATGAATGCCTGCCCAAGGCTTTCTTCCTGATGGTATCAGACCACCTCCGGAGGAGAGTGGGCAGCAGGAATCTGAGGGTTTTGAGGAAGGAATCAGGATGCTCTTGGGCCAAACTGAAACAGATGGGAGCAGAGCACTGTAGGAAGGCAAGGCCATTGTTCTGAATGCCTTTTGTTTGAGGAAACTGGGGCTCTTTGGGGGATTATGATCACTGAAGATGCCAGAAGTAGGCCCTAATCCTCCCTGGACTATTCAAGGAGACAGATTGTTCGGGAGGTGCCTTCCTTGGGCACCTTTCAGGACATCATGGAGCCAGAGCCTCCTAGCAAGTGAGCTGGCCTGTTCCTTGGCATCTGGGGCCAGTCCTTTGAGGTCAGAGAGGGGGTGCTGCTTCACCTTTACAGCTTTGTGTCTTAGGCAGGACGAGGGGACAATACTAAACTTGTCCAACCTGCAGGAGATGTGAAAGGGTTAATTAGGGCCTGTTATTTTCTTTGGAACAAATAGATGAAAGAAACAGTGAAGAATTTAAACACAGGGCCCATATCTGTATAATTAGACTAACCCCTCCCTAGCCAGTGGAATAGATTCTTATTCCTAAGGCCCTTATTTCAGCTCCAGTTAAGCTGTTCCACTTCTTGTCTATTTATTTTCACTTTCTTGGATTTTGTGATACTTTGTGTTCCTACTTTTCTTCCCGTCTCCATGTCAGCATCCTGTGCTGGCTCCTCTTCTGTTCAATGTCTAATTGCTGCAGGGCCCTGGGATCTGGTCTAGACCCTTTCCGCTCCATCCTTACACTCTCCCCCAGTTGAATTTAATACTGTCTACATGCACATAGCACTCACATCTGTGTCTGCAGCTCCGACCTCTCCTTAGACTTATACTACCAATAGCCTACTTGACGTTACAACACAGCTGTCTAATCTCCAACTTAACACAACTCTGCTTTGCCCTGATGTCTTCCTTCCCCAGCCTCCCTCCACCTGAGTCAATGGCAACACCATTCACCCAATTGCCTGAAGAAAAAATCTGGATGTCATTTTTGGTTCTTTCTCTCATAGGCCACGTCCAGTCCATCCAAAACAAGAGGTCAAACCTTCTTTTTCTCTCAGTTGGCATTATTGCTACTTGGTGTGAGCCACCATCTCCTTAGGCAGAATAGCCCTCACTGGCTTCTCGTCACACTCCAAATAAACTTCCAGGCTTCTGAAGCCCTGTGCGATGTGGAGGCTGCTCACACCCGGCCCACGTCTCCATTTGCTGCCTCTGTGCTCACCCTGGCCTTCCTCAGCCCTGTCTGTCCTGACAGCTGTGTGTTTGCTGCTCCCTCTCCACTCTTTCCTAATCCAAACCTGCTTCTCAGAACAGCCTTTGCTGACCTTTCTAAGTAGTGGATTGCATCAGCCCATACAAATTCTCTCTATAGCACTGACCTCCACCTAGAACCCTCTTGTTCCTGTGTTTGTTTTTGTGCTTCCCCTACTAGAATGTGGGCTTCATGGGATCACAGACCTCATCTCTCCTCATCACTGCTCTGTCCCCACTGCCTTTACCATCTAGTAGGTTTTCAGTAAATATTTATATAAAAGGAATAAATATGTCTTCCATTCTCTGTATCTGTGGGTTCCATATCCATGGAATCAATCAACTTGGACTGGAAAAAAAATATATTTTTTGAAGCATCTGTACTGAACATTTGCAGACATTTGTCCTTATTCCCTAAACAATACAGGATAACTATTTCCATGCATTTACATTGTTAGGTATTACATGTAATCTAGAGATGATTTAAAGTGTGTAGGGGGATTGGGCAGGTTATATGTAAATTCCTTACCATTTTATAGAAGGGGCTGTTGGTGTCTGCAGGGATTCTTGGCACCAGTCCTCCAGAATACCAAGGGACAGCCCTATGTGTTAGACACCGGGGATACGATTTTCTCCCAATTTTACTTAACATAAATACCAAGAGAAACTCTCAAGAGACAGAAAAAAAAATTAACGTAGATGAGGAGAAACTCCTTGTAAAAATCTTTTATCTTTGAATGAAAGTTCTGCAACATTCAATGTACATGGTAAAGTCCATTCCCACATTTCCTAATTCTTCTGTCTTCCCTGAGCTTCCAAGGTCGCCTTCACTTAAGAATACAGGAATACAGTGGTACTCTAGTTCAGAATAAAATGCATTCAGTTGGCTCTTCATCAATGCTGGTTGAATTGGCATGCAGGATAGTATAGTTAAAGGAACACAACAAAGCTCTTCCACTTGCCATGCGTGACCTTGAGTAATGCTTCTCAGTTCTCTGGGCTTGTTGCCTCCTCTGTTGAATAAAGGTGATGAAGGATGAGAAGCTGCCTTCTGGTTCTGATGGTCACTACTCCTTGAAGGGACCTTCCCACGTACAGCTAGCATTGGCTGACTGCCTACTATATGCAGGTGCAATGTTAAGAGGTTCACATGAATCATCTCATTAATACTTAGTGCACCTCTAGAGGAAAGTATAGACAAGGTCTCTACAGCTCAGAGGGGTTTGTTGACTTGGATAAGGTCATGGTAAGCAGTGGCATTGAGACTTGACTTTGTGTAGAGATTGCTACCCCCTTGCTCTCCCCACATGGGCTGGCTTCAGTTGAGTTCTGCTAGGAGCCCGGAAGGAGTTCTGCTGATACCAGTGTCTGTGTCATCTCTCCCTTTCAGGAGAGAATTGCCAAAAGCCATGGCTCCCAGTGTGGGTTCTGCACCCCTGGCATCGTCATGAGCATGTACACACTACTCCGGAACCAGCCCGACCCCACCATTGAGGAGATTGAGAATGCCTTCCAAGGTATGGGCTTTCAGGCACAGTCTAGGAGGTAGAACGGCTGACAGGGCGCTGCAGCGGTCAGAGCAGGGCCAAGGTGAAAGCCAGAAGTGGACTGTGAGTGTAGGGGACTGCCCTGTGGGGGAGACCACCCCAATGTGGCAGCTAAGATCTGTTAGAGAGTTAGCCTCTCTGAATTTGAGGAGCACTTGGTTGGTATGGAGACCCTCTGGTCTCCATTGTGTTCCTCTTCCTGAGGAATCTTCCTGCCTTCTCAGGGCATTGGCATGGGGCTGGGCTGGGCAGCTGGCATGGGAGGACACCATCTGGGAAACTCCACAGAGGCCAGTGGCCTCGCTTCCCTTCCTGTCAGCTTTCACCAGGAGAGGCTTCTGCAGGGTGGAAACCACATATGAGGCAGGTGCAGGGATTCTCCCTAGATGTTCACAGTGAAGGGGAGGAGAGTTGATAGTGCAGTTTGGTGAGCTCACTGACCAGCCACTATGGGAAAGTGACTCAGGGCACCTGACTCACCTTAGAAGGGGCTGAGGAGGAAGTCAGTCAGGAATATGAGGAGTGGGAAGAGAATATACAAAGACAAGTGGTAACAAGAATACCCAAATGAGCTGGGGGCGAAGTCACAGGCCCTCCCACCCACGGGGCCTGCACTAACATGGCCGCTTTCTCCTTGGCCCACAGGAAATCTGTGCCGTTGCACGGGCTACAGACCCATCCTCCAGGGCTTTCGGACCTTTGCCAGGGTAAGTAGGGCCCCAGGACAGCATTGTCCCAACTCTTAAAACAGTAATACTTGGGCGGTGCCTGTGGCTCAAAGGAGTAGGGTGCTGGCCCCATATGCCGAAGGTGGCAGGTTCAAACCCAGCCCCGGCCAAAAACTGCAAAAAACAAAAACAAAACCAAAAAAACAGTAACACTCAGAAATTATAGTTGTGAGGGATGCCGAGGTCCTTTGATTACAAAGAAGAAAGCTAAGGTGTCCAAGTAGCAAGTCTCCCTGCTGGGGGTGCCTGGCAGGGGAAACAGACCTGGCTGTTGTTACTTAGCAGGAGTCACACTGCTTTGGGGCTTGGCAGCTTTCCCCTGGAGACTGACAGCCTCAGCCCATGGCACAGGTGCTGAACGTAGGTTTAATAACAAACCAGCCCATCTTAGCACTCATGCCCCTCCTCCATTCCTCTCTTGCCAGCTTTCAGCAGTTGGCTCTTTGCCGGGCTTAGGAAACTGATAATTAGATCTCCAGACAGTTTGTGAACCCCTGCAGTGTTCTTATGACTCTAAGTAAGAAGCCACAGTGGGCATTGATTACATAAACACAGACATGCACACACTCACACACACACTTCCACTATCTGGCAAGGAGGACAGAGGGCTGGCCTCTCCTCTCTTGGCTTCATTTCCTTGAATTTTACATGATTCCTCAATTGGGTCAAGTTAATCCTGACTCTAATCAAACCAGCTCATCTCAATTTGATCCTGGGTCCATGGGAGTTGCAGACTCCTGTCCTTTCACTCACCTTTAGGGTTGACACAGCACACCAGGGAGTACTGTGTCCAGACAACTGAAGAAGGGGTAGGTGGGGATGGAGGCAGGGCAGACAGGGCTTTATAAAGACAGAAAACACCACGCCCTGGTCAATGCTGCTGCCAACGAAGCATTAGGAGGGGTGTGATATTATGATATTAAATGAAAACGATCAAAATCACAAATTCAGTCTGCGGAGTTGGGTTCAAATCTTATACCATCACTTAATTAATGTAAGACCTTGGGCAAGTTTCCTTGTTTCTGGAATGATGATTATAATATCTAGCTCACTCTGTTTGTAAAAATCAAGTACTTCTTGTAAAGCTTTTAGAATAATGCCGGCATGTCTCATGTATTCAATGAATGGCAACCATAAATCATTATGTTGTACATTAGCCACTATAGATCTTCATAAATTGCTCAGGCTTTCCTGAGAACCTGGAATTGTTGATGTGGCCTCTATTTACTTCATAGGAGCCTGTTAGACACAACTTAATCAGTCCTCCTAGTTTCTCAAAAGAGAAGGGCTTTGAGTGTAGCTAAACATTATACTCTTCCTTGGAAATTGAAAGGGCTCCTCTTCTGTGGTGCAGCACACCCACCTTGGTCCAGCAGCAGAGAGCAGAGAGAGGCTCAGAGCTCAGAGCAGCCAAAACACCTGGGCACAGAGGGCAGCCAGGAGCTTCTACAGGTTACTTGTGGGAGGCCCTCAAGAGCTTTATTCAGAGCCTTTTCACTCTAATTTTATACACAGCTCTGACAAACTTGGGTATCCAGTTTTCCTGTCTACAGCTCACACTAGACAAAGGTGAGGAAGGCCAGCTAGAGTTGATAGCAGGAGCTGACAGTGGCCATCTGGCAGCAAGGAAGAGAATGAAACCATGAACCAGGCACAGGCAAGAAGTGCAGATTCTGGCGTGGCATGTAGGGAGCTTAGAGGAGTCTTTGCTTTGTGCTAACATCAAGTAAGAAGTTGAACAAACTGAAAACCAGCAATTCTTTTTAGATCCATTAGATAAGTGAAGTCTCAGAACAAATCACTGCCCTCACAATTTAAGATGCAGGCAGGCAGATACAGAGACTCACCATGTATCAGAGCAGACATCTTTACCAGGATAGAAAAAGCAAAACAACAATTAACAAATTACAGGGAGAACAATGTGCTTACAAATTCCACTGGGACTCAGTCATACAGGGAGGGGGCCTGTATACTTTTGTGACTTTTAACCTCTAAGAGTTCTACCTGTTAGAACTCTGTTGATTTGGAGTAATGTTGGAGAAAAATTCCCTTCAACTTCCAGTAGTGAGAGGGAAAAAGGAATCATTTTGAAATATGCCAGAGCACCCTGTTCTTCTTAACAAGGTCTGCGCTCAGGAGAATCTACTTTACCAGAGCCTAAACTTTGAGTTATATCAGAGCCTAGCCTACTTTGGGGAAGAGAAATACCACACTCCAGGTTCCTCTGGTTTTCCACACGGGGACGGGAAATACACAGCCAAGCTCCTTCCCGCCATCTTATCCCACCTGAGGAGAAAATAAACCCCGAGAAGTTCTTGTAAATTGACAGTCCAGGGGCACAGCCTCACCAAGAGACTGGGACCTAATCCTGGGACACTGATACTTTTCCTCTCCTACATCTTATCACTACATTAACCAAAGGCCTGTTTATAGCAGGTCCTTTTCTCCGGTACATCAGGTTCACTTTTCAATAAGAAATGACAAGGTGTACTCAAAAGCAAACACAATTTGGAGAGATTGAGCAAACAGGAGGACCAGAGCTCTGTATGGCTAGGATTTTGGCATTCTAAAACCAGGAATTTTATAAAACTCTAATTAATATGCTAAGCCCTTTAATTGAACAAGTAGACACCATACAAGAACTGGTGTGTAGTGTAAACAGAGAGATGGAAATTCTAAGAAAGAATCAAAAAGGAATGCTGGAGATCAACAATACTATAATAGATGGCAGACTGCCTTTGGTGGGCTCAATAGTAGACTGGACAGGACTCAGGAAAGAATCTCTGAACTTGAGGAAATGACAATAGAAACTTATAACACCATAAGCAAAGTGAAAAAAGAGTGAACCCCACCACCAGAAAATCCAAGAACCCTGAGATAACCACAAAAGATGTAACATATGTGTAATGGGAATACCAGAAGAAGAAGGAGAAGAGAAGTGAGGGATTTCCCAAAATTAATGTTAGACTTCAATAGGGCCAGCAAGTTCAGAGAATACTAAGTAGGATAAATACCAAAAAAAAAAAAAAAACAAAAAACAAAAACCATAAACCAACCAACCAACCAACTAACAAAAAGCCCAAATGACACCAAGACACATATCATATTCAAACTTCAGAAAATCAAAGATAAAGAAAAATGTCTTGAAAGAAGCCAGAGGAAAAAACATCTTACCTATAGAGGGAAAAAGGTAAGAATTAGATTCAACATCTCCTAGAAACCAGGCAAACAAGTAGATATAACAAAATATTTGAAGTAACAAGAGGAAAAAACGCCCACCAACCTCAAATTCTGTAACCTACAAAAGTATCCATCAAAAGTGAAGGAGAAATAAGACTTTTTCATACAAACAAAAATTTGTTTTGGTTGCTAGTAGACTTCGCCTGCCAAAAGTATTACAAGAAGTCCTTCAAAGAGAAGGACAATGATGATATAGTTCAGAAACTCAGATCTACACAAAGAAAAGAAAAACATAAGAGAATGAATAACTAAAGGTGAAACAAAGACTTCTATTTTTCTTAATCTTAATTGATCTAACAGAGTGAGATCCTGTCTCCTAAAATAGCTGGTCATTGTGGTGAGTACTGATAGTCCCAGCTGCTTGGGAGACTGAGCCTAAGAGTTTGAGGTTGCTGGGAGCTATGACACCATGGCTCTCTACCAAGGGCAACAAAGTGAGACTCTATCGCAAAAAAACAAAACAAACAACCCACAACCCCCCCCAACCAAAACATAATTAACAATAGGTAAATGAACAACTCAATTACAAAATGGATAAAATAATGAACAGCCACCTCATCAAAGAAGATATATGGATGCCCAGTAAGGATATAAGAGTTCGACATTAGAGAATTACAAATTAAAACCACAATGAAATACCACCACACACCTGTTAAACTAGCCAAACCCAAAACACTAACACCACCAGATGCTGGTGAGGATGTGGTGCAACCAGAGCTCTCATCCTTAGCTGGTGTGCATGCAAAACACACCACCACTTTGGAAGACAGTTTGGCAGTTTCTTACAAAACTAAACATACATTACCATTCAGCCCAGTAATCACACGCCTTTGTACTCACCCAAATGAATTGCAAACTTATTTCTACACCAAAATCTGTGCAGGGATGTTTATAGCAGCTTTATTCATAATTGCCCAAATTTGGAAGCAACCAAGATGTTCTTTAGTAGGTGAATAGACAAATAAGCTGTAGAACACCCCAGAGAATGGGACGTTATTCATTGCTAAAAAGAAATAAGGTCTCAAGCTGTGAAAAGGCACAGAGAAGCCTTAATTGCATATTAGTAAATGAAAGGAGCCAATCTGAGAAGGCTACATATTGTACGATAACAATTATATGTCATTCTAGGGAAGGCAGAACTATGGAGGCAGTAAAAAGATTAGCGGTTGCCAGGGATTGGGGAAAGGGAGGGATGAACAGGCAGAGCATGGCGGATTTTTAGGGCAGTATAACTCTATTCTGTAAGATACTACAATAGCATATGATGATATATGTCATCATACTTTGTCAAAACCCACGGAATAGACAACTCCAAGAATGAACCCTGGTGTAAATTACGGCCTTTGGGTGATGACGATGTGTTAGTGCAGGCCTAGCAATTGTTACAAATTTACCGCTCTGGTGCAGATGGGTGTTGACAGTGAGGGAGGCTGTGCGTGTGTGAGGACAGAGGATATTTGGCAATTCTCTGTACCTCCTGCTCAATTTTGCTGTTAACCTAAAATTGCTCTAAAAAATGAAAAATGTTTATTAAAAAAAAAAAGGTAACAAGCCCAGAAGGCTATTTAGTCAAGTAGAAATCTCAGGAAAGTAGCAATGGGAAGATCCAGTCTTATCCAACCTCAGTAGACCTTGAGGGCAGTGATACGTTATTGTACATCATAATAATTCATATGATAAACACATCAATGAGTTATGGAGGACAAAGATCTGAGTAGTAATGTACCTACCCTAATTGTGTGGGACATGTCCTCGGGAGGGCTGGGTGAGAGAGATGGATGACTTACCATTAGCAGGTGCCCTCTCTCTGCACATGGGGCCTGGGGATTCCCCTGCATTGCTCCTTCTTGAAGAGGGAAGATGGAAGAGGCACTCACGAACCTGTCTTTCTTCCTTTCTGTCTAAGCATAGAGGGGAAGTGCAAGGTGGCAGAGGGAAGGCCCAGGGTGGACAGAGCAGGTCTGGCATCTAGTGGCCATGCTATGAATGTGCAGGGGTCAAGGCCGGGGGGTGGTTCTCTCCTTTTGCGGTGCCTGACTGTGATTACCAGTTCTCAAAGGCCACACCTCCAGCCTCCATGGTGCTTCTTTAGAAAATGCCAGCAGGGTATGGTGTCTCCCATGGCTCATGTGCAGAAGAGCTACTCCCTGTTGCTTTTGGGAAATCAGCTGCTCCAGAAAAGTGCCTGAGGCTGGGCCTGTGAGCTTTCCCCACTTTTCGTCTTAACATAACTCCACCATTCTAGAGTGTCTCCTGAAGCCCTGAGCCACAACATACTAATAATCTAGGTTCCTTAGCTTCTGGGAACACTCTTTGCAAATATCCTTGTGTGAATGTTCATCATCTCTCTAGGATGGTGGATGCTGCGGTGGAGATGGGAACAATCCAAACTGCTGTATGAACTCGAAGAAAGACCAGGTAGTAAGTGGGTCCTTCTCCTGAAGCCTCCGGGCCACTCTCCCATGCAGAGCAGTCAGTAAACTCTCTAGGCCCCCAGCAGTGGGGGCTGGAAGAGGAGACAACAGCCAGCATTGGTGAGGGTCAAAGGATGAAGATGTGAAGGTGCAGCCCTGGGTCCTCTGGCAAGACCTCCTGCTCCTGCTTCTGAAGAGCTGCCTGCCCCTGCACCAGCCTGCTGGGGGCTGGGAATGAGCTCACTTGGAGAAGGGGCTAGATCAGTCCTATGGGGCATTTGAAAGGCAAAGACACCTTATCACCTACCTGTTTTCTTTCCCTACAGGTCAGTCTCTCACCATCTTTGTTCAAACCAGAGGAGTTCATGCCCCTGGATTCCACCCAAGAGCCCATCTTCCCCCCAGAGTTGCTGGTAGGTGATGTCTCGGGAAGAGGCCTGGCCAGTGTGCACTGTGAGAGCCTGGAGGACTGCTCTATCTCCATCCCCTCTGGGAACTTTGTGTCTTCCTTGGTGGTCAGGTTTCAGCCTGCATTTCCCTTCCTCTTGCTGATGCCCCTACTAGGTCAAGTCTATTACCTACACTCAAAGCCCCTGCACTTCTCACCTGTGTCACAGACCTTCCCCAGGTCCTGTGAAGATGGGGAATGGGACTCTGGGCAGTAGCATGTGGTGGATCAACTATGTGCTGACCTCCTGGCTATGTCTAATGTGTACCCCTGACCCAAGCAAGCTAATCTGTTCTCTATACTCTGTCCATCTAGTTTAAAAAACAACAAAAAAATAGAGCTGTATTCAAAGAGCATGACTTGCAACTTGCAGCTCTGTTTTAAGGCTTCCCCTCTACACCCACTTTCTCACCTTCATGCCAACGTTTACTGCAAAGAAAGAATTGAGCCACTCCCAGAATTTTTCAAGTGCATATTTCTTGGGGTGTTGAGTTGGTCAAGACTCCCTACTAGGTTCAACAGGCCAGAGGAACGGCTTTGCAGCAGGTCACTGGCACTTCTATCTGCACTGTGAAACCCTGAAAACATATTGGTTTGATTTGGGGGGTTCTTGTCCAGTCCAGAATACCCACATGCGCTGGGGCCAGACCTCCTACACATCCCTCTGATACCCCTTCTGTCCCCTCCTTTTCCCTCACCTTGTCCACTGCGCCCCCTGGCGTCAGTGTGGACCACTGCAGGAACCTGGGCTATCCGCCAGGTTAGTTCGGGTTCCCTCGCGGCAGGTGACCTTTAGCAGGTCCTATAACCTCCTTGATACTCAGGTGCCCCTTTTACCTTGAGAAATGAGGCTCACATGCCTCCTTCATGGAGGTCTTGTAAAGACCAAGTGTGTATTTAATAGCTGCAAAGGAGTTTCTGCCTTAGAACACTTTTTTTTTTGAGACAGATTCTCATTTTGTCTCCCTGGGTTGAGCGCAATGGCGTCACAGCTCACAGCAACCTCAAACTCTTGAGCTTAAGCGATCTTCTTGCCTGTGCTTCCTAAGTTCCTGGGACTATTATGGCATCTGCCATAATGCCTGGTTACTTTTTAGAGATGAGGGGGAACGCTCACTCTTGCTCAGGCTAGTCTCGAACTCCTGATCTTAGATCCACCCTCTCAATCTCCCAAAGTGCTAGGATTACAGGCGTGATCCACTGTGCCCGGCCAGAACTTATTACATGTTGTATTAGTTCCCTCTTAGCCCCTGACTTATACAGGTGGTCCCACCTTACAAACATCTGACGGATATTCAACTAAAACTTACTAATGGAGGCTATTTTGGACAATAGGGAAAAGTACCTGTTCCAACTTACATACAAATTCAACTTAAGAACAAACCTACAAAAATAAATCTATCTTGTTCGTAACCCAGGGGCTGCCTGTATCTTCATTCTGAAATCGATATTACATAAGCCAATTGAAGAGTCGATTGTGGATTAAAGCAATTTATCGGGGGAATGGCAGTAGGAAGAAGGGGACAGTGTAATAAGAACATTACATTTTTCCAGAGACTGAAAGATACCCCTAGGAAGCAGCTACGCTTCGAAGGGGAGCGTGTGACATGGATACAGGCCTCTACCCTCAAGGAGCTGCTGGACCTCAAAGCGCAGCACCCCAATGCCAAGCTGGTAGTGGGGAACACAGAGATTGGTAAGGCTTGATGGCCCAGGGAAGGGGAATGAAAGTAAGCAACGAGCCCGGGCTAGGCTCCGATAGACACTAGGGCTCCTGTAGATTTCGTCCTTTTGCCTGCCCTCTTCTGGGGGGTGGTATGATAAGGTGAAGGAGAGGAAATGTCTGGGCATGACCATTTGTGTTGCCTGTGACCATGGCCATCTCTCCTGTAGGTGCCACCACCTGGGATATGAGGCCTACAGTATTTGCAGGCTGAGGGACTCAAAACGTGGTGCTCTTACCCCAGTGCTTCAAGGGACAGTGACAGATGGGAGAGCTGCCCAGACCTCTGCTAATCTCCAGCCATTTCTCAACCTGGCTTAGCCTGTTTCCACTTTACTGGGCCCCAAGCCTAGTGAGGATCTAAGTGGCACAGCTGAGGTTTCTCTTAGAGAACTCTGGGTGGGGGTGGGGGTGGGGCATGACATGCTTTTAAGCAGTCAAGTTCAGCTTGTAGGAGACTCCTGGCTTTGGTTCTTGAAGGAGCCCCAAAGCCCTGGGTTCTGGTTGGACCCACAGTCACAGAGAGGAGGGCCTGGCTTAGGTCATTGCTGACACAGCTGAAAGCTGGCCTTGTCCTTGTGAACAGAAAGGCTGCAGTTTGGCAACACAATGGGTGGCAGGTGGGCTGAGACAGACCTCAAGTGATGTGATTTTGGTGGCCGCCACTTAACTCCACTTAACAGGAGTTGTGGACCATGTAGTCCAGGGATGCCCTGGCCTAAGGTGGCTGTGAGAATCTTAGGAGAACCTTTGACACTTGACATGTTTCTTGCCGTGAGTCATACAAAGTCCAGGGCCCAGTTGTATTCCAAGAGAAAGGAATTCACAAAGATTGTACAAGCCCCACAGTTAGGAAGAATCTCTTCAACCCTTCTATCTGCCCCCTTTATACACACAGGGTGAGAACCTCTGACCAGTGCAGAAAGAAAGCCTAATCAAGTCAGGACTTCCTGCTTTAATTCTTCATCCTAGGAGCTGATATTCCAACAAACCTGACTCCTTGAGGCCTGCCCCCTCCTTCAGAAACCCTGAACAGCACCTGGGGGAGGGGGGCAGGGGTGAGCAGCATTTCTTTTTAACATCTCCCATATAGATCCCTGTTGGCAGGGCTGGGAGAGGTGCATGCTGAGCTCACTGTGTCTGAGGAATAGATGTGCATCTGTTTAGCAGAGGTTCCTAACTTGATGAGACAGAGACTGGACACACATGAGGCCTGGCAGAGCCATGAAAACTCAGACGGACACTAGGGACTGGAGGACAGATTTGAAGTCCTCCCTCTCATTTTCCTTTTTTGGTTTAACGTTAGATTTTCATATTTTTAGTACCATTATACTCCAACCCTAACAATAGTGCAAGTGCTAAAATTTGCCTATTCTTAGCTGTGTGATTCGGGCAAGAAACCTAACCTCTCTGGGGGTCACTTTCTTCACCTATAAGCAGAGATACATCATAGTACCTTGTAGGGTTGTCATGAGATTTAAATGAGTTGAAATAGGTCAGGAGCTTAGACTAGTTCCTGACATACCTTGATTCCCTGTGTTTTCTAATACTCTTACACGCATACGCACTCACTTACATAAACACACTCACTCACACATTAGAGTGAATTCAAACTCATTTCATTTGAATTCAGATAGGTTTTCTTTTTTTGAGAGGGAGAGAAAGACATACTAATAATTTTAGGGCTAACAGTCCAGAGTCTGCACCTAATCCCACACCTTGTCCCAAGACTCCCACAGAGCACATTATGGTTCTGACCATGTCATATATCTGGTGTGTAATATTGCTGAGGCCTGCCCTGGTGATACACCAATGGGCCTATAGCCTCAGGCTCCTTATTTCTTTCAAGGCATCGAGATGAAGTTTAAGAACATGCTGTTTCCTCTGATTGTCTGCCCAGCCTGGATCCCCGAGCTGAACTCAGTGCAGCATGGACCCGAGGGTAAGGGAGGTTGGCTCAAGCTCACAGAGGGACTGTGATGCTGAAGATGGGTCACAAGAGGGGATGGCAGGTGCTACGGCAGCTCCCTGTTGGCCCTGGGTGTCTTCTGCTGCCCCCTTCACTCCCTGGGGAAAGTAGGGGCTGGTAAGGGGACCCCCTTCATTGCCTTTCTCCCACAAAGCTTCCAGGGCAGGGTGTCAGTGGGCAAGAGGCTCTCAGATCTTCAAGAGTTGTTGTTAATACTGGTTACACATTAGACTCACTCATGGTGGGGGAGAGGTAAGGAGTTGTGCTTAGGTGCTTTTTAAAAAAATACCAAGATTTCATCCCCAGAAATCCTGATTTTGTTGAGTTGAGAATCACTGGTTCAGAGGGGAAAACATTGGTTGCAGGATCAAGAGGCCTGGGCATGAGTACTGGTTCATTTATTAGCTGTGTGACATTAGTTAAGCCACTTAACCTCTCTGGGCCCTAATTGCCTCATCCATATAAATATGTGGGTCTTGGTTCAGACTTGCCTGGGTTGCTGTAAGGCTTCATAGGAGCTGTATATGAAAGCATTTTCTGAGCTGTAGCAGGAGTGTTATTCTGATTGTGTGTTCTCAGGCATTTCCTTTGGGGCTGCTTGCCCCCTGAGCCTTGTGGAAAAGACCCTGGTGGATGCGGTTGCCAAGCTTCCTTACCAAAAAACAGAGGTATTCAGAGGAGTCTTGGAGCAGCTGCGCTGGTTTGCGGGGAAGCAGGTCAAATCTGTGGCGGTGAGTCCCTGTTCAGAGGCCGAGCAGTGCTCACGGGATGGGGCCTTGCATAGAAGGCAGCGTGGCCTGTCCGGCCTCTGCTGCAGAATTTCACTTGCTGCAGCCCTGGGTGGGCCTTATAAGTCAGTGCTTAGATTTCCCCGGGAAGGGTATGGGTGGTGTCCATTGAAAATGCAGGGTCCTGGGCCCTGCCCTCAGAGACTCTGAGCTTGGGTCTGGGATACGGCCCAGGGACCAGGTTTTTGACAAGCCCCTCAGATGCTTCTGATGTAAGTGGGCAGTGGGCCTCTCTGAGAAACACCCTGACCCAGTCTATACTCCCAAGGTTAGAGAGATTCAGCTTTTTGCCTTCCTCTTCTGAACTGGGCTGAGCCTGTCAGTAGGTGAATAAGATATATGTCAGCATGCAGAGAAACTTGTAAAGGGGATTTCCTTGCAGAATGAGGGAGAAGGATTCCTCTGTTGACTATTCACAGCTGGCTTTCAGACTAGCCCCTGGGTTCCCGGTTTACAAATGCTGATGTTCACACAGCATTCACCGGTGCCATTTGAAGTTCACAACAGTTTATACTGCTGGGGAGAAAGCTATTCCTTCTATTTTTAATTTTTTAAAAGAATTAAAGAAAACGGCCTACTCCACCCCAGGTATAAGCCACTTCTGATTGTAGATGAGGAGACTCAAAGTCAGAAAGCTCTCCCGAGTTTCCTAGTTCTGCTAAAATCTCTTTCCAGGAAGAATTTTGTTTTCATTACACAACTGATTTTCCTTCTGTTTCCTAATAATAAAAACCCTGTATCTGATTCGTCTTACATATATTTTTTTTGGGGGGGGTGGAATTGCTGGGAAATTCAGGTCCAAATAGGGCAAATTGTTCAACTTCAACTTCCTCCTCTTTTTCCTTGATCCTTGATCTTTATCTTCCATTTCTGTTTTGCTAACTCTATGTGGCCTTTGTGGTAAATCACCTCAATCCTTTCAGAAAAAAGGTCTGGTGAAGTCGAGCAAACAAATTTAAAAGGGCTTATGTTCCAGGACTGAAGCGCAATCCCAGGGGTTCTGATCCCACGTTTTGTGCATTTTTTCCGAATGCCCAAGTTCTGACTGTGCTTGTCTTGTGTCTGCAGGGGATGCAGGTCCTTGGTCCCTCCTTGCAGCAGGTGTCACCTGCCTGCCTTGTGCTCAGGAGCCAGCTGCCTGAGCAAGGGTTTCCTGGGGTGGGCTCTCACAGCACTCTCTCTGCTTGTCCTAGTCCCTTGGAGGGAACATCATCACTGCCAGCCCCATCTCTGACCTCAACCCGGTGTTCATGGCCAGCAGGGCCAAGCTGACTCTCGTGTCCAAAGGTGAGCTTCCTGAAGCAAAAGCCCAGAAAAAGGACGTGGAGGAGAGAAATCTCCCTCGATAGGTCATTTTCTGGAGAAACAGAGTCCGGAGTTCAGTGACCTCTCTATGCTAAAGTTTGAATCTAGGGAAGCTGCAGGAGAATGCATCCAGGCTGGGGGCTAGGACAGCTGGCCCTTTTCTTTGGAAAGAATTCACAATAGAAGAGCTGCCCAGGCACCTGCCTTACATAGCTGTGCGCTGGGGCTGGAATGTACTGTCTCACTGCAGCCCCTTGTTGGATTTTCCAGGAATTCTGTGCGCCGTTAGTTAAACATGGCCATTATTAAAACTTGACTGACATACATTCACCTGAAATAAGTTATAATCATAACAAAGACAATAAATCCTCCGAATCTGTCACTTGCTAATTATTTCACTTCATTTTCCTCTTCAGGTTATTTACCTGAGCTGTATGGTGGAAAGGCTGTATAATTGTGTGCTACTCAGTATTTCTGCCTGGTCAGAGGGTCTCAAAGACCAGCCGAGGTCTGATATTTGTTAAAAGAATTCAGCACATGTGTTTTGTGTACATGAAACACAATCAGCACAGGAAAAGGTGCATGGGATGAAGTCTGGAGGAGGCCAGGCACAGAGAGTGGGTTATTAAATATTCCCCAGCGCACCACTGCTTAAGGATTCCGTTAGAGAACTTGGTCCCAGTTGTGCCAGGAACTCCCTCTGACTGTGGGCATCAGGTGCCATGGTGAAAAATCCGCCTAGTGGGTTGCTCTTTGCTTCCAATGTGGTCCCTGCTTTCCCCTCATGTTGGTCCCTCTTCATCTCGCCTCTGTACAGACACCAGGAGAACTGTCCCCATGGACTACACCTTCTTCCCTGGCTACAGAAAGACCCTGCTGAGCCCAGAGGAGATACTTCTCTCCATAGAGATCCCCTACAGCAGGGAGGTGAGATGTTGGGAGCGGGTCCTGAGTCAGCCCACATTAGTCCTAATGCCAGCCTCCAAAAAGGAAACCCGAGTCTGTCGCAGGACCAACATCAATGCCAACATGCATGTTTTTCTCGCTGAAGTTTGCCTGTAACGAACCAACTATCTTCCTCTCTGGACGATGAGAAGTTGCAGGGTAGAGGTGCCTAGGACATGGTTTGTGAAACCAGACAGCTGGCTGTGTGGCTCTGAATGAGTCGTTTCACCTTTACAGGCCCCAACTTCCTCATCGGTACAATGGGCACATGTCACCTACAGAGCTGGTTATGGTGAGAACTAAAAATAAATATTTCTTAAGATTCCTGGCAGATGTCTGAAAGCCAGTGAAAATGACACAGTTGCAAAAACACGTCCGGCCGTCAACCATGCCTGCCCCATGTCAGAGGGGTGGTGGCGAGGGTTGGGTTTGCCAGCTAAGTAGAGACGCTGCCGTGAGTGAGATGTGTATGCGCTGACCTTGGGCTGGACAAGGTGTTGGTGCAGACAGATGCCTGCTTCAGAAGCAGGGGGTAGGTCTGGTCACCTTTGGCTACCTTACTCTTGTTTCCGGGGGGGCCTATGTTGTCTTAAGCTGGTCTGATTCTCTCCACTCTCAGCAGCTACCAACTCAAGACACATTCTGATGGGCCTCTCAGGCAGGTGATCTGTGAGAGAAAAACACTCCAGCTGGCAAGGAGTGTGTGAAGGGCGGCCTGCAGCCAGTGCTTCTGCGAGTGTCCTGGGGCTGTTTTGCCCTTGCTAATTTTGACCTTGTAATGAGAATGCTAATTAAATTAGAGCAATTACATCCCTGAGGTGGTTTGTTAATGATTTTCTAGCTTGTCCTTATAGACCATTTTGAGCGGGTGATTCCCAGAGTTTTGAATTTCACAGTTCAGTAATTTTTTTTTTTTTTAATTATGAGTAGGGAAAGGCAGAGGAAACAGGCACCGTGCTACTATGGTCATTAACAGAAAAGCTTCATTACATAAGGAAAAGGAGATTTTAATACCCAGAATTAGGAAGCTTTCTCAAGAAAGGATGTTGTCAGCCTGATGATAGTTCTGGGCATCCTGGTGAGTGAACTGCTGGAGCTCAGTGCCCCAGGGGCATGTGTGACAGCAGGAATCTGAGGGGCTTTCCATGGCTTCCTCAAGGAAAATTCTGTGGCTGTGGCCGAGGGGGGTTCATTGGGCTTTCCCCAATTGAGCGCCTTTCCTTCTGGCGTGTTGCTTAGAATTTGCCATGACAGGGTAAGTTGAAACCTCAAGAGGAAGCTGGCATAGAAAGGGCTTGAAGCCATACGGTCGTACCTGGAAATAACTCACACTCTCCTGTCTCCAAAGACAGACTCTGGCCTGGGCTCAGGGGGAAAGTGTGTTCAAGTCACCAAGGCAGTAACTGTTTCCTGGTGTGGAACTTCCTCTCAGTAAGCAGGATTTTCAAGCATAGTCTGCAACCAGGGACCAGTTAGGGAAAGCTCCTGCAGAAAGCTGAAGCTGCGTTTGCAAATAGCACCGGGCAGCTCATAGTCGGGGCCTGAGGGGCCATCATGCCAACAGAGGGTTCAGCACAGCCTCCAAGAAGCTGGGTGTGCGCTGATTCTAGGCAGGGGGGTGAGGAAAGGGGGTTCTGAGGGGTCTTTGTGAAGGCTTCCCTCCTGCTTCCTGCTGCTCGTTTGGTGGAGACCACCCAGTTCCACTTGGTCCCTGATTCTCAGCTTTCCTGGCCCACAGGGAGAAACCGTGACACTTTTCCAGCTCCTTGGAATGTTCTCTGGACCTTGTCCTAAAAATGTGTTTGTTGTACTTGTCTTTGGCTCCTGGGATGAGCTCTCCCCCCCTCAATTTATGAGGTTGCCGTCACCTCACCTCACCTCATCTCACCTCACCTCACCTCTCCTCACCTCACCTTACCTCTCCTCACCTCACCTCATAGCCCTGTTTTGCCGGTTTGCCATTTGTAGTCCTCACAAAACAAGGAGAAAAACAGGCACATGTCTGGGTTTTTTGTTTTTTGTCTTTAGGGTGAGTTTTTCTCAGCTTTCAAGCAGGCCTCCCGGAGAGAAGATGACATTGCCAAGGTGACCAGTGGCATGAGAGTTTTATTCAAGCCAGGAACCACAGAGGTAGAGGAGCTGGCTCTTTGCTTTGGCGGAATGGCCGACAGAACCATCTCAGCATTCAAGACCACCCGGAAGCAGCTGTCCAAGTAAGGAGGACAGCAGAACGA
>CAUYQV010178536.1:0-17627 GCA_963574575.1 Galagoides demidoff
GTAGAGAAGATCAAGTGTTCAGGTTGCGTATGTATTAACTTTGAGACAGATTTTGTTGGAAATCCAAGTAAGTGGAAGTCCTGAGTACTCAATAGATAGATGGATCTACAGTTCAGGGGTGAGGGACAGACATGGTGATGGAGAGGTCACACAGGGGTGAGGGACAGACGGGGGGATGGAGAGGTCACACAGGGGTGAGGGACAGACATGGGGATGGAGAGGTCACACAGGAGTGAGGGACAGATGTGGGGATGGAGAGGTCACACAGGGGTGAGGGACAGATGTGGGGATGGAGAGGTCACACAGGAGTGAGGGACAGATGTGGGGATGGAGAGGTCACACAGGGATGTGGGACAGACATGGGGATGGAGAGGTCACACGGGTGAGGGACAGATGTGGGGATGGAGAGGTCACACAGGGGTGAGGGACAGATGTGGGGATGGAGAGGTCACACAGGTATGTGGGACAGACATGGGGATGGAGAGGTCACACAGGGGTGAAGGACAGACGTGGGGATGGAGAGGTCACACAGGGTGAAGGACAGACATGAGGATGGAGAAGTCACAAGGGACCACGGGGAGGCGTCGGGCATATTTCCTGCCTTCACTGTGGTAGTGACATACATGGTAATTCCAAACTCACAAAATAGCACTCATTAACTATTTTCAGTTATTTCTATACCAATTATACCTCAATAAGGTTGTTTAAGGGTAAATAAACACTTAGAGAAGGGTCAGTGTTTTTGTAAGCATTGACTGTCTTCTGAATAGCTTATGTTTCATCAGATGGCAGAAATACTGTGGTATATCCTTCTGGAAAATGCTGGCTCTTATAATATGCTTTTTCAAAGTATCTTCTTTTGCTTCTTCTAATTTTAATTGAAAAAAACAGAATCAAGTCTAATTTAGTCAGGCCTCAGGCAAGATGTACACAATAACCTAAGGAGAAGCAATTGGTCCTTCTGCAGGCTGCGTTAAGAAGGAAGTATCCGTACATCAGTGAAGAAAGGCGGTGCCCGTCTTAACTGTCCCTCAATCAATCCACTTTCCTCTCAGATACTCACAAATATAAACAAGTAAGGAAACATCCTGCGTAGCTTCCACTTAACTTTGTTTTTTGTCCCTGGCTAAACATTTAGTAATTCACGAAGTTGATGTTTTCAGAAAGTGGAGCAGTTTCAGAAGGATCGTGCCAGCTGGTGGGTTTCCTGCAAGATAAGAGTATTTCAAGATCTACTATCACTGTTTCTAACAAACCACTGCTCTCCAGCCTCAGCTTACAAATAAAGCCATTTTTCTCTCCAATTTGTTAATAGGTTCTTACAATTTCATACACATCCGCATACACACAAACATTATAGTGATACCTGAATTCCATGACTTGGAAAATTATCTAAATTCCAATGGAAACATGAGTTGCTCTACAGATTTATCTTCTGAGTAGCACTTTTGGGAGGTGTTGAAGATTATTTAACTTTGAAGAGAGATGTTACAATACTGTAATGGAAGCATCATAAAAATAAAATAACACTTTTTAAAAAGTGACAATATGACCTGCAGTAAAAATAAATAAAAAGATTACTACATGTTTTTTGAATAGATAAGCAAAGGGAGAACAGAAAACTTGACATGAAACAGTGATTTTTAACAAAAGTTATATAAGGTACTTATTAAAAATAAAGAAAAATGGACACAAAAGTTGCATATGTCATGGAGATAACAGCAAAAATGTATAGTTCTATTAACAAAAGTAGATAATATTTGCACAGCGTTTTATACTTTGCATAGATCTAATTTAATTCATATAATCCTGTTGTATATAGTAGATCCTCCATAGTTGACTACCTCCCTATGTTGACCACCTCCGTAAGTCAGTCTAATTTTCACAAACTAGACGTGCACCACGTTTACATGGTAGACCTAGTCCTGATGTTGACCACCTCTATAGTTGACCAGTTTGCTACAGCCCTTTGGGTAGTCAACATACATAAGTTCAATTGCAATTCTATGAATTGGACAGAATTATAATCTTATGAAGATGAGAAGGGTGAATTCCTGAGTAGATAGCTAAATGGCCCAAATGCTATAGTCAATAAGACACATAATCAGAACTATTGTGCAATTGAGAGGGACAGGTTTGTTGATTTTTTTACAAAGATGAGGATACCAAAATCCAGAATGGGCAATTAAATGGCTCTAGATGCCGCAGTCAACAGGATGCACAGCCAGAGAGCACACACCATTCCAGGACGTCGTGCGCTGTGTTATGGCCTTGGGATTTGGCACTGAATTGTTTCAATAAGCACAGTCTATTATTGATACTTCAACACAATTTCTTTATCTAGTTTTTCCTTCACAGAACCTCAGCAAACAAAAGAAGAAAAGTGTTGTAAAACATTTTGGCAAAAGGATTTTGTGAATGGCTGACATGACTGCTTATATTATTAAGGGAACTAACCCTTGAGATCATTCCCAGAGCCTCTTCAAGACTGTGGTCAGAGATGTGTGATTCTGACTTTTATCAGAACTAGTGCTGTATAGTCTTTATAGAGTTATCCCACATAGCCAAATAATCATGGTATGGAAGACTAAAGGCCAAATTTCAAGTTAAACATCTAGTGCAAAGCTCTGTACCCAGATTATTTCTGAAATATTTTCGAAGTCATTTTATCTTCTGTGGGTTAGATAATGCCTCTTAGAAAATAAAACAAAATAGGGCTTAGAGGAAGCTCAGCATATCTTGAGGCCTACACCAATGCTGTAACTCAATGATAGCCTGAGAAACTTAAAACTGCTCAAAAGGCGTCTTCTCTTTAAAGAACTGGCAAAAATCAACGTGCAGCTTATGCATCCATGAGAAAAGTACGATTGTATGAGTTTAGGCATGTGATCCTTGCTATACACTGGGTGTACGTACAAAGGGAAGATCTACACATAGACTGGAGGGCACTCCATGAGCTAGTCAATTGTGTAAATTCCTCAAAAGTAAGGAAGCTGAATAAGCTCACTTCATAAATTCTGAACCTAAAGGTAGAAAGAGAACAGGAGAATGTTGAAGTGCTGATTTAATGAAGTTTTTTGCGCTTACTGCATGACCACGACTAACCACAGCATGGGGGAGACTTCTGTTAATGAGGCAAACTTTCCTTGATACAAGCGAGCAACTAATAATGTCTACCTTTAGGGCAGATGAATCTATTATTTTAGTTCTGGTGAACAACAAAGAATTGGGCTAGAATAGGAAATGCAATGTAATTGCCTCTTTTAAAGGAAAATCCACTCTCCTTTGAGATACAGAATTTCTTCTCTGGATTCAGCAGTGCTTAAAAAAAAAACAAAAAAAAACCCAGCATGAAGCCAGGTGTACCATAAAGTAGAATCAGATTGTTCTTTTCTTTTTAGGTTATGTTAACTGAGTTAAAAAGCTGAGTGAGTCTCCTAACTACATGGCATTCTGAATACTGATTATGTCAATTTGTGAAAAACTGTGCCCATTACTAGTAGTTCCCTTTTTATGTGTGATCTAAATTGAACACAGCAAGGATATAAAATTACATTCTGTTTTTATTGAATTTTACAAACAAAAAGCTCAGAGAAGCAAAAGGATATAATAAAATGATGATTCAGAGAATGGCCAGAGGAATATTTAGAAGAGTTGTCCTAAACTTAAGGCACTATGGGGTGGTGGAATGAACGGGCTCTAATGTGGAGAAGTATTGGTTTGAACTCAGCCCTCTCTCTCTTAGTGAAGTTTTTGAACTTCAGGGAGCCTGATTTCCCATTTGTGTAAGAGATGATACCTTAGCAGATATTTTTAAGATTAATAGATAATGTTTCTAATGAGTTCCCTTTCCAGTTTTCCATTTGTCACTTCTACTTCATTATGGCCATTCTCATTTTGTGTTAGGAAGAGAATGCGATCATAGAATTAAAGTTATTCTCCCACTAATTTTTGTTGATCCCCATAACAGACTTTCAGTGCTGTGCAGAGCATTTACGAGCACAAGACAAAACTAGCCCATTTTGTCAAGCCATTTTGAACTCTTCTGCAATCATTTATTTATATTCACTTGAGCTGAAATAACATGGTAGCTAAGATCTAACCAAATCTTAGTACCATCACTCACTTTTGATAATTACTGTTTTAGCCTTAAAGATGTTCTGGCAATCCATTTGTGATGAGAGCAAATGGAAATTGCGAGGTCTCTGAGCTCCACTTAATCCTTGTTCCCATCAAGTAGCACCAGCTGATGAGTCCTTACTTAGCAGACCCAATTCCAATATGGGACAGTACCACATTGGTTTTATTTGGACATTTTCTCATACTAAATATTCAATTAAAAATAAATGAAATGTTAATAGAGATAGGTGGCTCAGCTGCTCTAGTAAAAACTCAATGTAATTCAAATTATAGAGTATGATAATTGATTTAAAATGATTTGAGAATATTATGAATATTAGTGGGCTATACACCAAGTCAAAAGTAGTAAGACTACATGTGTATGATTGACTTGTAGGTTAAGTCTTGGTAATCTCAAATTTAGGTTTCAAACTTGGCATTAAGCATGTTGGCCTCTCCACTAAGGCATTATATTCAAAAAGCAGTCCTCATGTTAGCCTTAGACATCAATTGATAAGAGCCATGAAATATAATAGTTCAACTTTTCCCAGTGAAATTTCAGTAAGAATTGCTTCCAGTTTTAGCCACTGCAACCATAGTGCCATATATGTTTCAGGATAAGAAACTTTGAAACTGTATCTTGTGCCATGTGATTGTGTTGGATCACAAACCTGAAGTAATAATTATTTATTTGCAATATAAAGCAAATCAAATCATTCAGTTGATTAAGTCCCATGCTTGACTATAAAAAAAAAAATCACTATTTGGTAGAGTTTCTTCTGTGGATCTCTCTGGGACTCCATGAGGAGAGCTTATATATTTCATAAATACATTCCAATTATTTGTTACCTCAACTAATTATCTCCTCGGGCTTGAGACCATTGCCTTATTTTTCTCCTGTTCTCCTTTTGTTAAATAGAATCTTCAGGCAAGTTCTTCATCTGTTGTATTACTTTACAACTAACAAGACATGGGGTCCTTGTATAATTTCCCCAAAGTGATTGCTGATACCAGGCTTTGCATTTAACAAAGTTTACTCGAAGACTTAGGCAAACTGAAGGAAACTGAAACAGTGAACTTTCAATCAGTGGTTATTAGTCTAGTCCAAGGTCTGTTGGAGAGATTTTCTCCTGGGCTATCTTTTTTCTCCTTTCACCCAGTTGCTTTGTTGCAGGGCAATCTGCAATGTCATTGCCTCAAGGGAATGTGTATGAGTTTTCCTTTCCTCCCTAAGAGTCCAAATCTCAGGTTCAGGACAGTAGTGGTTGGAAGGAGGGGAAGGGAGAACTAGGGAATTGTTTTCCCAAAAAATAGGTAGTGATGAAAAGTGGCTCTACCAATCATGATATCAAATGTCACTGTTTTGCCAAATTTGATTTTTAATTGGCTTCAAAATCCATTCAGAACAGAATTTTGCTTTATCATTGTGTAAAAATTATTTTATGCAAATAAAAGGCAATTATAGTCACAGCAATTGAAGAAGATTGGACAAAATTAAGAAATTTTCCTTCTTTTAAAACCATCAAAGCTTCATAAAAATAACTGGTTTAGAACCACATTAATGTCCCTGTTGCTTACTAGTAAATTATTCACATCATTTGCTCCACTCAGCATTTAGATGAAGTTGTCTTTCCTTTTCTATAGTAGTCAATATGGTACCTAATAGAACTTCAATATTTTGTTGTTATCTAGACATCTTTGGAAAAAAATCATGTTCAGTTTGCTGAATTAGATTTTGGAGTGAGATAGAGTTAATAATACCAGCTCCTTCAAATGCATTGGTTGTCTGTTTAACACTACTACATTTTAAAGCCATGTATGTGGTGGTGTGAGGTCTTCTGGGCTTGACTTAGGGAAGATTGACTTGATCAGTGGTGCCATGGTTTTGAGTTTTATTTCCTCCCTGCATCTCATACCCCCCATAGGAAAACACACCCCACTACCACTACAATCTCCTAAGCAACTGGCAGACTAAGACAATCTGAAATGTCTGTCTTTAAATTCTGTCTATACTTCACATAAGACACTTCTGTCTACATGAGTGATAACCTTATAATGAAACCATATATCTCTTTAAAATAATTATAGCAATGAGAAATTAAAATTAGACTCAAAAGCCACTGCCAGCTATATTTAGTCAACAAGCTTCAATATAAAGTGAAAGTAGATTTTTGTTGGCATTTTTTATTTGCTAATCTGTAATGTTCTTCTAGCTTTAGTTGATAAACTTGAAAAGAAAAAAGTGACAAGGGGGGGGTGCCTATGCCTCAAAGGAGTAGGGTGCTGGCCCCACATACCAGAGGTGGCGGGTTCAAACCTATCTCTGGCCGAAGACTGCAAAGAAAAAAAAAAGAAAAAGAAAAAAGTGACAAGGTGAATGTTTACAAATGGAATATTTGCATATACATATGTAGCATAGGTAGTGCATAAATACTCAAAGTACAAAAAGTAAACCTCACCCCCAAAAGGCAAATGTGGTGCACTGCTCATAGTGTAGTGGTATAATTCACTTTCATAATGATTCTGTTTACAGAACTTTAATAGCTACATTGATTACATTTAGAATAACGAATTGCTTGTGTTAATAGTAATTGGAAATTGCTTATTTAAAAACCTGCCATTACTAATTCCAGTTATCCAGTAATAGGAAGTTAAGATTGCACAATTAGATAAATTTTATCAAGCATTCTTAGGGGGGGAAATACATTCATTCTGATATGAAAACTTTTTAAATGCTAGCTTTGCTTGAAGCTAACCAATTTACTTTAAATTTAAAAAGAGAATTGTTAGTATGAGAAAAATGTGTTTTAAGCAGGTCTGCCTAGTTCTTATATGGATCCAATACTACTGGGACTAGTGAGGTTCCTCCCTAATAATTCATGGTTTTCTTAAGTGCTTTCAAATTGTTTTTGTAACTCTTAATCACAATAATCATCAGATGAGTTAAAAATAATGTTTCCCATTTCACACATGAATATATAGGATTATTAACGATTAAGGTAATTTTCTGAAATAATGAAGGCCCAGAGGTGGTTGCTGCTCACGTATACCTGATAGCTCTTTCAACACAGGTTAGCACAGCATTTGGTGCAGAGAAAATGACCCCAAAACATCTTACAATGAACATATTTTGGAAACAATGAAAATAAAAGTTGAAATTAAAGGCAAGTATTCCGGTCTTTTAGTGACTAATACCGGTCCCTGGGCATACTGATTTGAGATAAGCTAGAGAAAAGTCTATATCCTGGTCTAGGCCACTTATCTCATGTGACTGTACCAAAGGACATGTAAAGTTCCTTATAATTGTTCTGTGGATTAAAATACTGTTTTAGCCGTCAATTTCTTCACCAATAAAAAGAAATGAAACACTCGTCTTGCGTAGTTGTAATAATTAAGTGAAATGAATAAGTACCTAGACCAATCTTTAGCGCACCTAGAATGTACCAAATAAATTAGACATACTTTTAGTCTCAGATTGAAACTGATGGTTTGTGGGCATGAACATATTTATTTAACATTTTTAAGTCACTCAATAAATACTAGTTATGATTTCATAGGGTCATATAACATGCTGACATTTTTGTGTATATTAAAACAGGCTTTACGGCCACATATTTTATTTTATTATTTTTTTTCCTTCATGTCTAAGTTAGAAGATTTATCTGCTTCTAATTATTCTTAAATTTTCAACACTTTGTTGTTTTTTGACCTATAAATCCAGGAAACTTATTTTTGTGAATCTGGTGTATATAAAGTATTTTGTTATTTTTTTGGAAAAATACTTTTTCCCAAGATCTGAAGCCTGGTTTCAAGAAATATTAACCTCTATCTGAAGGAAACATAAATAGATAACTATGAAGCAAGATAGAATTTGAAATGTATAAAACTAGCTATGGGATTTCAGAGGAATATTCTATTGCTATTTGAAACTTTGGCCCAGTGAAGATAGTTTCAAAATATGGATAGAATTCAAGACTGGCAGACAGCATTTTAATCTTTAATCAAATTAATCTTTATTTTTAAAATGCCCCCCAGCTGCTTTTGATGGTTAGCTAAATTTGGAAATGATTGCTGTCTGAATTCTTGAAGTCTGATCTTTAGCCAGAGGTATTCAGAGGTGCTTAAACTAAAGAAAAAGCAGGAAGACATTTTCTGCAAAGGAAGAAAAGTAAGCACAGTTGTTTTTCAAGGAAAGGTGGTTATAGTAGTAGTCCAGTGAGTTTGTCTTGTTTGTATAAACTATCCCTCATATATACAATATCTCACAGAAGATATTCAGTATCTATCTGTGTTCTCCAGAAAAACAGACTTATTAGCTTATGCAGCTATACAGACTAAGTCTCAAAAAATTCAGTTAGCAAGATGGAGACCCAGGAAAGATGATGGTGTAGTGCTAGTCCACGTCAGAGTCCAAAAGCAAGAAAAGACTCATGTTATGGCTGAAAGACAGTAAGGCAGAAAAAGTACAGTCTGTTGCTCAGCTTTAGTTTTTTATTTCCTATTCAGGCATTCAAGGGAGTGTGTGAGGTACATCAACATTGGGAAGTGTGATCTGCTTCTACTGATTCAAATGTTGATCTTATCCAGAAATACCACAGATGGGAGGTCCCTGTGTCTCAGTGGGTAGCGTGCTGGCCCCATATACTGAGGGAGGTGGTTCAAACCCAGCCCTGGACAAACTGCAACAAAAAAATACCTGGGCATTGTGGTGGGTGCCTGTAGTCCCAGCTACTCAGGAGGCTGAGGCAAGAGAATCATCTAAGCCCAGGAGTTAAAGGTTGCTGTGAGCTGTGTGATGCCACGATGGCACTCCTCTACAAAAGTGATAAAGTGAGACTCTGTCTCTACAAAAAAAAAAAAAACCAAAGAAAGAAAGAAAGAAAAGAAAGAGAAAAATGAAATACCACACATACCCTCAGAGTAATGGTTAACCAAATATCTAGGCACTCCATGGCCCACTGGAGTTGAACATTAAATTAACCATTTTTCTTCTAAACCTTTTTTTCAACTTTTATTAAATATGGATTACTTATAAAATTGTGGATTATACGGGATTAAGAAATAAAGGATAATAATGAAATCCACTCCAGTAACCTACTGCATTTGTTGTCTAGGGATTCCATAACAAAGTACCACAAAGTGGATGGCTGAGACAATATTTATTGTGTAGAGGCACCCCCATGGCCTGGGACACATCAGGGAATGACTTCCAGCTACTATCCTCCTGCTGAGTCAACATGTTTTTTCCTCCTCTCAAAACAACATGTTTTTCTCCCTCTTAGATGTTTTGCCAGAAGTCACAAATCTCTTTCTTTACCTAGTTAATCTTTAGAAACTGCGTAACTATTTTATTTTTGTTTCTTATCTTTAACAGATGTTAATGATATTATGTAGTAGAAACCATTTACAGAATTAATTGTTCTTGATAAAGTTATTTATGTTTTCCAATCATATTGTAAGACCAAAAATAAGTTTTTTGTCTATGCTACTTCCTTATAAATAGCCCTGCTGAGATACTATAAAATAAAGCGGATTTTGTATTTAGGTGCTGGCTGCAGTTGTGACTGCTCCAGACCTTCCATGCCCATCTTTATCTTTTGTATCTTTTCTCTCATTCCCCATCATTACCACTCTGGTTTATTCTCTTTCATGCTGGTTCACGATAATTTATCATCGTACAATTCTGGAGGCTGGAAGTCTGAGATCATGGTGTTAGTAGGATTGACTGTTTCTGAAGGCTGTGTGGGAAAAAAATGTTCCAGGTCTTCTTCTTTGCAGTATAGAGAGCTCTCTTCTGTCTTGTTGACATTGTCCTCCCTCTGTCTGTCAGTGTGTCCAAATTTCACCTTTTTGTGTAAAAGCCAGTCATCTTGTAGTAGGGCTCATCCTAAAGATTTCACTTTTCCTCTACAATGATGCCATCTACAAATAAAATGACATTCTGAGGTAGGAAGGACTAGAACTTGAACATATGGATTTGGTGGGGGACACAGTTCAACCCATGACACTGCTTTCTAGTCTCTCTCACTTCACTGCCCACTGCATCTTTCTTCTTGAGAGGCAACTACTGCCCTGAATTTAGTGTGATTATCACCCCTCTTCTTTTCTTTATTTTATAGGTAATGTTGATACAGCTAAAAACACAAATATATTATTTAAATTTGAAAGATAATATGCTTTTTATAAATCAATGCAATATATATGTTTTGTATGAATTTGTCAATATTATGTTTCCTGGGATTTAACCATGTTGATGTAGAAGCTGTAATATGTCATTTTTTGTAATAAACAATGTATTACCCATTTTATATTTTATCAGTATGCATGTTGAATTCAGTCTTATTATAGATGTGCTACATTGAAATTCCAAAACATAAAAAATTTCCTCCTGTTTCTTGGTATACACGTACAAGATCTACTTCAGAACTCATACTTAAAAATGAATGCGCAGAATCAAAAACTTGTGCATTAGTTTGTATTCGATTAGGGTAGCAGAAATGCTACAAGTATTATGTAATATGGAATTTATCTAAGGGATTTAAAAACATGGGAAGTGTTATATACATATAGATCTTGAATGGTTCAGAAAAAAGTTTCTAACCACTTTTTATGTGATTGAAAAAGTTAAAGCTTTTGAGAAGCTTGGCATGTCCATCTTCTGGAGTGGAATTGCAGAAGGCTTTTGTATGGATGTCAATGGAAGTATTACAAAAGGGAAAAAAATCAAAACAAAATATTTTTTCTTACCCTCATACTATTATTTAAGACAACACTTCTGACACTTGATGTGTGAGTTTTTTTCCTCATACACCAACCAATCAATTCTCCATGGACACCTCCTAGGTCAAGAACTCAGTCCCAAAGGATTTCTAATGCTAATGGAAGGCTGTAGGTGCTTTTACCTGTACTTCTGCCAAACTGACTATCAGAGTTCCTATCACCCTATTCTTGGATTTGATTAATTTATTAGAGCAGCTCACAGAACTGAAGGAAACAGATTTACCCACTTTTCTAAAGGATATTACAGAAGATCCAGATGGAAGAGATGTGTAAGGCAAAGTACACAGGGAGCGGGCTGAACTTCCATGACCATTCTGGGTGTGCCACTTTTCAGGAACCTTCATGTCCAGCAGTCTGGAAGCTCTCCAAATCCATTTCTAGAGGCTTCATTAAGTTGGCATAATTGATTAAATCATTGGCCATTCCTGATCCACTCAAACTTCAGCCCTTCTTTATTTCTGGGAAGCTGAGGAGTAGGACTGAGAGTTTCCACATGATTGCTTCCCCTGGCAACTAACTCCTGTCCCTAAACTTCCCCAGGAGCCCCTATCCATCAATCATTTCTTAGGAGATCCTAAGAAGCTGTGTTCTAGGAACTCAGAATAGAGACCAAATATATCTTTCTCCTCATATCAGAATAATAGAGGAAGCTTACTCAGTTTTCAGTATTATCTCTGAGATTGCAGCAAAACATTCAGTGAAGTAGGTTGAATGATGAGTATTATAAAAATGAGGAATAATGAAAACAAGTTTATAGCATTGAGTTTGACCCTTCACAGACTCTAACCAAATGATATATAAATTTTTCAAGTAGAAAACATGAACATCACACAAAGAAGTGAATTCAGAGATTCACTTTTCCAGTTTGCTTAAATGGAAGCAGTGTAATATCACTGAATAAACTTAACTAGATAATTCCAAACAGTTTTCCAGAGTTGTAGGAATACATCCCTTCCACTAGCAGCATCTAAGTTTCTGTGGCTGTGCATTCTTACTAGCACTTGAGTTGTCAGGCTTTTCTTTTGCAAAATATCTAATGTTTATAAAATATTATTTCATTTATGTTTTAATTTGTATTTTACTGCTCATTAAAAGGATTAAATATCTTTTAAACATTTACTGTGCTTTCATATTTTCTCTTCTGTGAAATACCTATTAAGGGTATTTTCCAATTCTTTTTGTATTTAGCTGATTCTCCTCTTACTTATAAATTTATAGATCTTTTTATATTCAAATAATTATGTTTTACAAATATAATTTCTTAGTTTTAAAATAGCAATGCAGTCATATTTATCTCTCTTTTTCTTTTCTAGGTTGTGCTTTTTATGCCTCTGTAATTTCTCCAAGTTATTATGAGGCTTAAAAGACTTAGATTCACTTCCAGTCACAAAATAATACTACTTTAGAGATTATTTTTTTCCCCTAAGTAATAGTAAACTTAAAACTTCCTCTCCTACTTTGAGCTTGCTTTATGCTCAAGAACACTATAGCCGGGCAGGGGCTTGGCTGGATTTTCTTCTCCTTTTGCATTTATTTACCTACAGAAAACTGACTATCCATGATTTTTGACCACTTCACTATATGAGAGCAACTGAGTTGGAAAAATAAAGAAAATTAAAGAACAATAATCACTTTAGCTGACAAGTCTTATCCTGACTTAACATTGGGACTTTTTGAGTTTTTTAGATATTTAACGCTCAGTCTCTCTCACTGGTGTTTTGCATCCTTGGACTGTCCTTCTCAAGATGCAGGTGATATTTTTGTTTTGGCTTTTTTCCATCTGGTCACTTAGTCCTTGGGCATCTGGCAATACTAATTCTCTATCCAGGTCATATCAGCCTTTTCTTTCTGCCTTCAGCGGGACTTAAAAGTAAGCCAGAATAATCTACTGAATGCCCACTCGGACCCCTGAGTGAAATTATTGCATTTTTGTCCCCAATGATGGTGGATGTAAAACTCACTCCCATTTATGACATGGCTCCCTACTTTTCATGCCTCAGGATAATAGACTCACACTATCTACTTTAGATTCTTCAAAGTATTTCTTGATTAACATTATTAGGATATGTACCTAAGCCCAAATGCCAAGAAATTCACAGAAAACCAATGGTACAGTTCCTTCAAAACCCTTTAGCCCAGAATTTCTGGGAAGATGGCCAACTAGTAGCAATATTCAGCAGAAGCTCCTGACCACAGGGAGAAAAACTGGACAGAATTGGACTCTGTAATGCCAAAGGTGGGGAGCTGAGCCAAGAAAGATCAGCAAGCTATGACTCCAAGGAAGAGCATTCAAAGAAACAACTCACAGGTACAAAGCCTATGAACTGGAGGGTAGAATACCCCTCCCCCAAGTGGGAGGCCTGCCACAGGCTCTCTGCGAGTGAGTAGGGAACAAAAGAATTTTCATCTTATTTCACTGGAGAGAGCTACTGAACACCAGGTCTCTTTCTCCAGGGAGGTCCCACTTATGAACCTAGACACCGCCCCACTGGGAATAAAATTAAACTAATATTTCCCCACACAATCCCAAACTTCTGGTCCACCCTTTCCCCCTCTCATGGTGGTCTGAAGTTCTGCCCCTTACAGAGCACAGAGTGTTTGGTTTTTTTCTTGAGAGTTCTGGGCATAGTGGGAACCACAGAACATCAGGACAGAATCTGTGACTAGTGGGAAAGAAAGAGGGTGTGGGAAGAAAGGAACACTCAGTGGAAGGAGGAGCAGTCCTCTGGTTAAGACTTTGCCCAGCCAGTGGTGGTGTTGACTCTCAGTTTGGGCTGTGTCTGGTTAGAGAGTGTGCAGAATCTCTGGCTATGATGGTTCCCATGAGCAGAAGAAGGGTTGCCCTGTGTGGACTGAATTCGGTGGGTGGGTCTGGTCCCCAGCTGGAACTGAGCTGGTAAGCAGAGGCTTCCTGGATGTGAGACCTGTGGGTGAGGGTGTGGAAATAAGCCACAATTACAAAGCAGAGGCTTGCATGGTGTAGACTGAGACTGGTGGGTCAGGGCATGGTGCCAAGCTCCAACTAGGCCAGTGAGCAGAGAAGTGGACATCAATGTGGACTGAGTCTCGCAGGTGGGGACATGGACCCCTGGCTTCAATTGTGCTGTTGAAGACCCTTGGATCCATCTCTGTTGAGCAGGGTTTCTACTGCCTGAGACAATTTTATTGGAACTCATATTTGGAGCTGTCCACCCAGGGACAATCAGAGGTTGACCTTCGAAGTTCTATAGTGAAAAAGAAACAAAAGGTAGGGGTAGGAAGCTTCAGCTATTGTATCTCCCTGAAACTAAGATTTAAACCTAATACAGTGGTTTTTTAGGATACGGTGGGGGTTGACTAATTTTAACAGAGCCAGCTTGTGATATCTCACCAACTAGATCCTCAGAGTATCTGAACAAAACTCTGAAAGGGTCCTTTGTAAGAGTGTAGGAAATAAGGCACAATTACAAAGCCTAGCACTTTGATGAGGGGTTGATTATCTCTACTACCTGGGAATCCCAATTCAATCTCACCCTACCAGTTCTAATAACCAAACAGTGGAAAATAAACATGGGGTGCAACCAATGGAAGAACTCTGGCAACATAAATAACCAGAATAGATCAACACCCCCAAAGAAGGACAAAGGAGATACAAATGAAGATGCCATGCATAGAAAAATGGCTGAAATGTCAGAAATAGAATTCAGAATACAGATGGCAAGTAAGATGAATAGAATGGAAGGAAAGTCAGAAATTGAAATCCAAAGAGTAGTTCTAAAGTTGCCTCAAGAAATTAATGAATTCAAAGACAAAGTCTCCAAAGATATGGACATAATGAGAAAAGAGATAGCAGAGCTGAAGGAAATTAAAAAGTTATTTGATGAGCTCCAAAATACAGTAGAATCCCTCAGCAATAGAGTTGACCAGGCAGAAGAAAGGATCTCTGAAACTGAAGGCAAAGCTTTTGAACGTTCCCAAACACTCAAAAAGGCAAACAAATGGAAAGCAAAAACTCATCATTCCTTGAGAGAGTTGTAGGATCACTCCGAAGGATCAAACATTCATCTTATGGGAATTCCTGAAAGAGAAGAGAATGGTCCTAAATGTATAGATGCTCTACTTCAAAAGATTATGGAGGAGAATTTTCCAAGCATTGCAAGAAATACAGAGATTCACATAAACAGTTTCAAAACCCCAGCAAGACTCAATCCCAATAAAGCATCTCCTAGACGTATTGTGATTAACTTTGCCAAAGTTAAGATGAAGGAGAAAATAATACTGCAAGCAGCCAGACATAAGAAAAGCATTACCTACAAAGAGAGAAATATTAGACTGACTGCTGATCTCTCAGCTGAAATGTTACAAGCCACAAGGGGATGGTCACCAACCTTCAATTCCTAAAACTAAACAATTTTCATCCCAGGATCCTGTACCCAGCTAAACAGAGTTCCTTTTTTTTTTTTTGGCTGGGGCTAGGTTTGAACCTGCCACCTCTGGCATATGGGACCAGTGCCCCACCCTTTTGAGCCACAGGCACTGCCCCAGAGTTCCATTTTTGATGGAGAAATCAAATACTTTACAGACACACACATCTTGAAGGAATTTGCCATAGTAAATTAGCTGTTCAGGATATTCTTAGACCCATCCTCCACAATGACCAGCATACTGCTCTACCACCAAAGTAAACTCTCTCAGAAATTTTTGAACAAAACCCAACTTACCCAACTTACACTGTGGTGAAAGGACTAAAAAGGTCCATTAGATATTTGAAAAACATAACACTCAAAATGCTACCAGGCTTCTTAATTAATGTAAATGGTTTAAATGGTAAATGGTTTTAAGGAGCTAATATTGTTCAGCTGTGGGCCTCTAAACAGGAACAGGTTGGCTGACTGGATACATAAACTCAGACCAGATAGCTGCTCCATATAAGAATCTCATCTTACCTTAAAGATAGACTAACAATAGACTCGGGATGAAGGGATAGACATCTATAATACAGGCAAATAGAAATCAGAAACAAGAAGGGGTTGCAATTTTATTTGCAGATACAATTGGCTTTATACCAACAAATAAGGAAAGATAAGGATGGACACAACATATTTGTCAAGGGAAATACCGAACATCATGAGATTTCAATAATTAAAATTTATGCACCCTACCAGAATGCTCCTCAATTTATAAAGCAAAACCTGATGAATAGGAACAACTTGATATCTTCCAGCACTATAATAGTAGGAGATTTGTAACACCCCTTTGACAGTCTTGACTAGATCTCCCAAGAAGAAACTAAACAAAGAAATATTAGACTTAAACCTAACCCTAGAACAAATGGACTTAACAGACCTCTACTAAACATTTCATCCTAATAAAACTGAATATAAATTCTTCTCATCAACCCATGGATCATTCTCCAAAATTGATTATGTCTTAGGACACAAGTCTAACCTCAGCTTGAAAGAATAGAAATTATTCCTAGTATCTTCTTGGACCACTATGGAACAAAAACTGAACTCAACAACAGGAATCTCCATGCTCAAACAAAGTCATGGAAAGTAAATAATCTTAGGCTGAATGATAGATGGGTCAAAGATGAGATTAAGAAGGAAATCACCAAATTTTTGGAACAAAAAGATAATGAAGACACAAGTTATCAAAACCTGTGAGATACCACAAAGGCAGGCCTAAAAGGGAAATTTATAGCATTGGAAGCCTTCATCAAGAAAACAGAGAAAGGAAGCCCACAACTTAAAGAACCGTCTCCAGCAACTGGAAAAGGAACAAAATTACAACAGAAAATATAGCAGAAGAAAAGAAATAACCAAAATTAGGGCAGAAATAAATGACATTGAAAACAGATTGATAATAGCAAGATGGCAGCCAAGTAACAGCTTCTTTGCAACCAGAACTAGTGAGACTGGGGAGAGAAGACTACGGGCATCTCTGGCTGGTGGAATTGGCCCAGAGACATTCCTTTGGGGACACAGTGAGCCAGCAAGAGTCTTCTGAACCCTATGATGAGGATAAAGATAGTGGAGAACTGGCTGGTGGTGGGTGCATTTGTGCGGTCAGAGCTGTAACTACAGCAACAGAGAGATTGTAACCAGGAAAAGCCTTACCTGTGGACTTTGTTTGCTTGATTTATTTTTTTGGCACTCAATTGAACTTTCTTGGGAGATCCTGGGTGAGAGTATGGATGATTTTGAGTGTAATCTAGGGCCTTGGACTGAGTTGTTGAGTGGGAAGGGAACCAATATTGTTTATCTGTGGTCTACTCATACAGGCATTGTGGGAGATCTGCCCCTGTAGGCTTTGCCCTCAGGTTTGCAGTGCGAAGATTGACCAGGAGATCTAGGGTGAGTAACCTAGTGACTGAGCAGCCTGAAGGTGGAGTTGAGATGCTGGAGTAGAGTGGTGATCTCAGTGTTTGGCAGATTACAGCCTTGGCAGTCAGGGGTATAGAGTGAGACTGGTTTTGGCACACTAGTAAGTGGTCAGCCACTTCAGAGAGATCCCAGTGGCAAATGCTTTGCTGGGAAAGACTCTGCATAGTCAAGGATAATAGTTTAAAGTGCTTTTTAAGTGGACTGAGGAGATGTTTAGCCTCTCAAGTCTGCAAGGTTTGAGAAATCAGCAGAGGCCGCCAATCTCCATCTTGTACAAGTGTATCAGCATGTGATTAACATCTCATACCCCAGAAGATCACCTGTTGCCCGGACAATATTCAGCAAGATATATATATATATATA